>JABFQA010001328.1:0-14161 GCA_022817065.1 Probaryconus sp. ZL-2020 | reverse complement strand
AACTTTGAATAACAAATGTAACTTAATTACAGGAAGGTATATATGCAAAGAAAATTTTGTAATTCATAAACTAAGTAAAGATATGCCTTGCGAAGTCGATCTTATATTTCAAATACCCATTAAAAACCCTTACGGAAAAAACTCTCAAATTTTCAAAATAAATACTCAACTTGAGCGTTATTTCAAACGCTCAAGTTGAGTATTACATTGTCGTTCTCAGCATTACTCTAAAGTTGAACATTATTATCAAATTGAGTGTTATGCTGTATTTTAGGGTAACGCTCTAGTTGAGCATTACGTTCATGTTAAATGTTACGCTGTTGTTGAGCGTTATATTGAAATGAACTTTATTCAACGTTTGAAGTAATGCTAAAATTGGTTATAAGCTGTAGTTTCAAAATAATGCTTAGGCAACAATCTTTGATTCCTGAAAAATTGGATATTAACAATATTAGACATTAACATTATTGAATTATGTGACAAAAATGTAAGACATAAGCTATATAAAGTGAAAAATATTTAATCTCAAAACTGAATAACATATAATTTTTACTATAGGAACATATAGATATAAACGAATTTTAGTTGGCTATTGATAAAAACGAAATTATAAATTTTTAATGATTATCTTGGCTTTAAAATAAATGCCTAACTAAATTTTTTCATATGCAAACATATGACAAATCGATAACATAAACATAAACATATAATAAATCAATTCGATAAACAAATTATTTCTGGATACATTAATTAATAACATAAATCAACTTCTTTCTTATGTTGTACATATCGTATTTAGTCCTTTTACTCTTCTTTGATGGCTTGGTGTTTAGGAAAAGCAATGTTTGGTTTAATGGAATTAGAGCATTTGTTTTTGGCACATTTCTTGACTATCTCGTCGATTGTTTCCTTCGTTTTTTCAGGAAACAGTTTTAATACGTGTTCTGGAAAATAAATTATAGACAAATAATATATTATCATATTTGGCTGCGTAAATAAGAAATTCTATATTTTTGTAGTAATTTTGTTTAGGATTTTGTCCATTAGAACTTACCTGTAATTGCTGCCAATTTGTTTTCATCCAATTTAGATTTTATTGTGCCTCCTTTTCCTTTCTTACCGCTAAGAGAACAAGTTGCGAATTCGTTCTCACTAAAAACAGCAGTCAGTAAATCTAAAATCGTTGTTCGTATATCTTTGGTCCTGAGATTTTTCAGCACGTTGTTATGAATCCTAACTCCGCGACCAATGTCCTGAAAATTAATATATGACCATTTTTTAACATAGTTAAATTTTTTTGATAGATATGAATAAGAAAATTGTTATTCGCGAACAAGTCCATACCTTAAGATCATCATCAAATAAAATCGATGTGTTATGTTGATCAGTGACTTTTTCAGTTGAACTTTTTTCTATTACACAGCCATCTTTATTTTCATTATAATGATTTGATTGTTCTTCTAAAGCTTCAGTTATCTCTGTTACGGAATCTACTAAAGTGTCTTCCTTTAAATCCAGAAGTTCGTAATCATAGATAGATGCAGAGATGTTCACCGTCTGTATTTCTGTTTGTTCTTTCTGTATTGGTTGTGTTTCTTCAGTCTAAAGTGTAAGCCGATTTAAAAAATTGTTAATCAATATTTTTTTAAAAATGTAGTTCAAGTATTCATAACTGCTCATTCTCTATCATACCTGCTTATCTGAAGATAGAACCGTAATGGTTCGTTTTCTAATAATTTGATTACTTTCCTTCAAATTCTTTAATAAAATCTTTGATTCATTAGTTGCGTCTGTTATATCTGAATTTAAAAAGATAACAATTTAATTCAATTTATTACACGAAAATTGAAATAATTTTAATTTTCATTGACAATTTTTACCTTTGCAAAAAGCAATTTCTTCCTTCAGGGCAAAGTTTTCTGTTTCCAAAGCTGAAATTTGTCTTGTCAAATCATCAATAGATGCTTGTAAATCTGTATATATATAATATAATTTTATTTTACTTTTTGACACGTTGAATTACTATTACTTTATCCCAATAAACCGAAACCAATAATTTGTACAGGATTTCTATGCTGTTTCAGATGTATCTATTGGTTTCAGTTTGTTGGAAACATAATTATAAATCACAATTATAGAATCATTGTAAATAATGATAGACAGATAACAAAAAATTGCAGAAATTGCAAAGTTAATTGCAAGTTATATGAAGCAAAAACTGTTGAAAAAATACCTTTCATACGTTGAGTCTTTTCTTCGAGAAGCATATTTTTAGATTGCATATCAGCTAATTTGGTTTCCAAAATTACAACTTTCTCTTTGTTATCTGCAATACAAATATTAAAATGAATGCATTTGAACAATAATAAAAACATATCAAACGTACTCCATAAACTTACTTTCATTTAAAAGAAGTTGTTTCTTCAAGTTTTGGATTTCAAGATCTTTACTGGACAAGCTTTTTTTTAATTCTAATGTTGCTTTAATTAGTTTCGGATCTTCGACTGTTGAAGAATCTTTGCTTTCATTCATTTTTGTTGAACTCTGAAATAATTTATAACATTTATATTATATTTGCCTAAAAAGAAGCTGAAAAGGAAAATGAAATTAACCATTTGATTGTTTGATATTGATGAAGCACTTTTTAATTCATCCAAAATCTGAAATTTTCTTCCTATTGATACCTCTTTTCTTTTACTTTGATTGTTCTGAAAGAAAAATATTTAAATAAATTAAAACATTTGACAATTTTATTAAGCTATAATTATATTGCAGATTTGTCTTTTAATTTCTAATTTAAAAGTCTCTGAACTAACATTTTTTTTATCAACGGGGATGTCTGCTATTTCTTCTACAAGCATTTTTTTCATAATAGTTTTTCTGGTCTCCTTAGTTGTACTAGGAACATCCGCCTTTAGCATCAAATTTAGTTTACTCTTCATGTCAGTCCATTCTGTGAAAATGTTAGATACTCAAGGTTATATACTCAATCGGTTAATTTTTGAAGTAAATATTACATTGGGAAAGTATTAATAAAGGATAATGTTAAACATTTTAATTTAAATAATTTGTGTATGACAAAGACATGAAAACACATAATTGATTTAGCAATAATTAACAAATTAGCAATAATTAACAATAACAATAATTAACCAGTTACCCACTCCCTAGAATTGCGAACAAATTTTTCACAAATAGACAATACATTTTTTATGTATATATATTATTTTTTGAAAATGCTTCATCAATTTGTAATTTTCAATTTACAAAATTGAAATAAATTATACAAATTTTTTGTAATTTACAATTTTCATGTTTTTGTCTGTTTAAAGTCTTGCCTAATTTCGAAAATTTTCGATGTTTCAACTTTGAAACTGAAATAATGTATCAAAATTGTAATTAATAAAATTTGAAAATTAGAAATTTCATTCATTACAATATATTGATAATAATTATTTTATTTTAAAAGTACTACTTACTGCCACACTTTATAATTTTGATAGGATGTTTTTGCCATTGATTCGGTTTCAAATTCTTTAATACATTTCTCATAGCACGGGCCGGTTTCGTATCACATTTTGGCCACATTATTTTGACTTCTTTATTAGTTTCAATCAAGTTCAAAACATTTTCTCTGTCTTCGTCTTCTAACCATGCAACGTATCCTACTTCTATCTTTTTATTTTCATTCAAAAATTCAACTAATACGCAATTGTTGTCATCAATAGATTTGTCCATTTTTAAATTTTTATCTGGAAAACACGAATTTTTTGTAATAAATCGTTTATTCGTTTCATAGTTTACAAATAATTGTTTTAATTTTGACTAATAATTGAATTTCCAACCTAAAAAAATGAATAAATACTTACCCTTTACACGTGAAAGAAAAAACTTGAAGAAAAACTAACACTCACGTTGCTAACTAACAGAATGAAAGAAATTTAATTAATTATAACCTAGAAATTTAAATTTGGCAAATAAACCGAAAAGGCTACGACTTACAACAAAGAAGTTTTAAGACTTAACCTAGAAATTGCGTCAAAACAATCAGGGGAAATTTTTCTTTATAAATAATAATTTACCGCTTTCACCAAATTATTATTATTGTCCTCCAATGTCTAACTTTTTTCAAAAAACACCCACACAATGACACTACTTAATTATTGCTAATACGTATTTTATAAATCGAATGTTACTTTACGCGGTTCACATGCAACACTTAATACTGCTGCCAAATTGTGAACTGCGGCCCGTGTATCCATCCCCTCCACTAATGACGCGCTGCATACACCGATATTTACAAAGAAAATTTGCAGCGCTACCAACGGATACTACTACTATTCCCAATAGGAACTTAATTTACTAGTAGTAAACAGGCGCGCGCGGAGCCGCTTTATTATGGTTATATCAAATGAAAATTATCAAAAATTTCGATATTAACCACCTTCATTCAGTTACACGGGCTTTTATATTGTGGATGGATTATGGTGATGCTATTAGGGATTATAGATATTTGTTTAAGTAAGACGTAAATAAATAAATATGAGTAAACGTGGACCCTATTTTAAATATTTAAAAGATCCAAGTGCCTCTGTTCCTTTTCATACTGCCTACAGTCGAAATCGACAAAGAAACGAAAATCAGAATGTGGTAAGTATTGAATAAAAATAAATTAAATGAAGGTTACCCACACGTACGCTGTGATCAAAATCACAGAAATAATTATTCAATTAAATGAAATAGATAACACGTTCATCTCTAAATTTTTATTTAGATTTTAGATAAATTTTTACGTGTATTTTTACTAGACATCTCGGTATTCATTACTGTAAGAGATGATTATCGATTAATGTTTAATATATTTTTTATAAATTTATATTATATTTATAAATAACGCATACATTTTATTGTATCACAGAAACAAGTTGTAGTCGACCAACAAGTGCCTGATCAAAATTTTGTACATGAACAATCACGTCCACCAGAATTTGATTTGTATTCGGACGATGAAACAGCAAAAGAAATTGCATTTGAATGTATTGACAATAATAACAGCGCCGTTCGAAACATTGAAGCACCTGCTATTCCTGTTGAACTTGTGGATTTAGAACAAAATTTGTTTCAACTTGACGTCGAAGATTTAGAAGAAACTGGAAATCAAGAAATTGAAATTCCCGAAGAGAATATTCTTCATGATCAACCTGAGCTTGAATTTAATAACATAGGAAATGATGACAATAGAGAAGAGGTAAGTATTACAAATATCAGGCATATAGCTAAATTGAAGAAGACGATTTGATAAAATAAAATTTTATGACATAAATTGCATCTAATCATATGTTATATAAATAACTTTTTTGTAGGAAAGAAATCCATTGTATCCTGGGGCACCTTTAACACAACAAGAAGCCTGTCTTCTTGTTATGAGCTTCATTATCAGATTTAACTTATCTGATGTTGGATTAGAACACTTACTAGAACTCATTGATTGCTTTCTGCCTCGCTCTTCGATGCCATCTGTATACAAATTTTTAAAGGATTATCCAATCCCAAATTTTAAGCTCTATTTTTACTGTCCCGATTGTTTGACGTTATTAGATTTTGAAGAACTCAGTTACAAGAAGTGCTTATCATGTGAAAAACTATTTCTCCAGTCAACTTTGAAACGATCGGGTTTTTTTTTTATATATATTCCTATTAAAAATCAGTTAGAAAAACTTTTATCCACTACAATTTTTTATGAACTTTGTCGAGAATATACAGAGGAAGATACGTTATCAGATGTAATAAGTGGATGTTTTTATAAACATTTGAGACAAAATGGGACAATTTCAGACAATGATATTTCCATTCAGTGGAATGCTGATGGAGTTCAGACATTCAAATCATCAAAAGTTTCAATGTGTCCACTTCAAATATCCATCAATGAACTTAACTATAAAAAAAGAAAAGAAAATATATTACTTGCTGGAATTTGGGCTTCCGTAGAAAAACCTGTATTGGATTTATTTCTGAAGCCTTTTGTAGAAGAATTGAAAGATCTGCATATAACCGGATTTGAATGTAAACCTCCAGGAACTGATGAACCTATAACTGTGAAGGTACACACACTTCTTGCACCTGTAGATTCTGTGGAACGGTGTGCACTTCAAAATATACACCAATATAATGGAGAATTTGGATGCCCATACTGTCTTCATAAAGGTCAATCGGTTTTAATAGGCGATGGGACAGCACGCATGTATAGTGGACCCGCTTGTGCAAAAAGAACTGATGAGCAATTTAGGAAAGATGCAATTGAAGCTCAAGAAACGAATAAAATCATTAATGGAGTCAAAGGCGTTTCTATATTAATGCTTCTACCTATTTTTAATATGATTAGATCTTACCCTCCCGAATATATGCACTCCGTTTTACTTGGAGTCGTGAAACTATTCCTTAAATCTTGGTTTGACACAAAAAACAAAGATAATAGATGGTATCTAGGAAATCATTTAAAAGAATTCAATCGAAGATTACTAAATATCATGCCACCTTGTGAAATAACTCGCGTACCTCAATCCATAGACAATTTGACGAAATGGAAAGCATCGGAGTTTAAACATTTTTTATTGTACTATTCATTACCGTGTTTAAAAGGGTTAATTCCAGAAATTTATTACAAACATTGGTTTCTATTAGTTTATAGTATAACTATTTTCGACAGTGAAAAAATTTCTAACGATGATTTTTTAAAAGCTAAACAAGCTATACAAAATTTTGTATATGACACTGAACGATTGTATGGTTTAACATTCATGAAATTCAATGTGCATTTATTGTTGCATATTCCACAATCGGTGAAAGATTTTGGTGCTTTATGGGCATGGTCAGCATTTTCTTATGAAAATTACAATTTTATTCTACGAAAAATGTTACATGGTTCTCAATCAATTCTTACTCAAATCTGCAAATCCTATATGCGTTATCAAAAAATAAAATATGACGACACTTTTTCTAAACCTAATTGTGACATGTATGGAAAAAAATTATATAATAAGCTGCTAGGCATTTTCAAAACATATACTGGACATAGAACACCTGATAATTGCCAATTAATTGTTTATAATGATGGAAAAAGTGTACGTTTGAGTTTGACAGAAAAATTGTTAATTGAAGCAACTCTGAACTTGCCTATTAAAGATGATGCTATTTCGTATAAACGATTTAATTATAAAAATGTACTTTATCATGCAAGTACGTACCAGAGAATGTTCAAACGTGATAATAGTATCATCTTAACTTCATCAGGAAACCTTATGTCAATTACACAAATTGTTTGCGTTAGTACAATAACTAATATGAAAAAATATATTGTCATCGGAAACGTATTTGAAATACTTGGTAGAATATTGTGTTTTTATGCAAATGTGTCGTCAACGGGAATCACTCGTCAAGTTCTACGGACTAATAATGTTCATGTTTGTTTACCAGAAAATATCACGAACAAATGTATACTTGTGCCCAGCAATGAAGAATTTTATATGTTCAAACTGATCAACAAAGTTGAATTTGATTAGATTCAAAGTTAAGTCTGATGATTTTAAATTTTAAGTGTACTTAACTGTATTTCTGTAAATGTAACGAGATCATAAATATATATATATATATATACATATATAAATACACAATTTTTAGTTTTTTCATATAATTAATATTATTAAAATCCTCTTTCATACCTTTGTTTAACAAATCGATTGAATTTATACACTGAGAAAAATGCTGGAAAAATCTTTTTGAGGCAAAATTATTTACATTGAATCGAAAAGAATCCATTTAAAACAAAATGGATCCTTTTGGATTCCTTTCCAAAAGGAATCTTGTTGAATCAAAAGAATATTTTTGTGAGTGTAACATATTCAATCATATTCTAAATTTCAACTGTGTAGATGATAATCATTCTTCAGAATAAATGTTCAAGCTTGAGAGTTATTTACGTCGTTGTTCAGCATAAATCTCATTATTGAATATAATATTGTTCAAATGATCATGTATACCCAATAGTTGAGAATAAACTGTGGACCTTGAGAATAATTACTTTAATATGAGTATAAACGATCAATCTTTCAGACTTTACTCTCAACGTTTGAATATAAACGTTGAAAAATCGAAAATAATACTCAAAATTGAACATATATTCTTAAAATTGAAGATAAATGATCAAAATTTAGCATAAATACTCAAATTTCATTATAAATAGTCAAATTTGATTATTAACGCTAGAAAGTTGGGAGTTTTTTCCGTAAGGGAACATAGAAGAGTGTGATATAAGAATAACAGAAGCGAAAAAGAGTCAATGGATACGATCTTTAGACGTATACAAAATATATTTCTCGGTTCAACAAGAAGAAAGAATTAAATTAACTTGCTCAAATGAGAAAACGGAAACTAAGATAAGCGGTTTAGGAATGATTCTTTTAACAGAAAGTTGTCAGATCGAATCCAAGGACTTTAAGTACAAAACGCCGAAAACTCGAACTTTTATTTCGTCAGATACAATTTCTCCGTCAATTAATTTAAATCTAAAAGAATCAATGTTAGAATTAATGAATATCACTGAGCCTCTTGAAATTGAAACGCTAAAGAATATGCGAATAGCTCCCGTTCAAGATCAAGAATTAGAAATTGAATCGACAAGTTTGGATGAAATAATAAATAGGGTTGATGAAATAAAAGAGCGAAAAATATTACACATAGAAAAAATGGCTACAACAAACAGTCTTAATTTGTTAAACATATTTGTGCCAATAATAGTAGTTGCGCTAGTTTTACTAATTGTACTAAGTAAAATAGCATATATCAAGAAGGTGTTTTGTACAAAGAAATAAATTCATAATCTTTTTATTTGCGTTATTCAAAGAAAAATATAAGAATAGAATCTAATTAAGAGAGAGAAATGTTGCGCTACAACGAAGGGCTACCCACGCCTTCCGGAATTTGTCTTTGTCAAACTGAGATTACGCACCGGAAATTTTGGAAAGACCGTACACAGCCGTCATTGCACATTCAGTCAGAAATTAGACGTCGAACGTGCATGCAGCCGGCAGACGAACGTAAACACTCGTTCGATCTGTCAGCTGCATGCCAAAAGTAAAATTTTTGTTCGAAAAGAAAAATGTTAAAATAATCAAACTAATAAATGTGAATATTTAGACGCGGCTACGGTTAGTAAACTGAAAGTGATTAATTACCTGGTGCGTAGTGCTAGTTTAGTTTTGTTAAACGTGTATTTCTGTTGCAGCCGTGTCTCTGATCGAAACCAAGTTTCGCTCAGGCTGCATCTCATTGAACGCAGCCTTTCTTCTCTCTCGGGTCTCCTGCGTAGAGACTAGTCTTCACGGATGGAGATGTCCGGAAGACCACCTCAATTATTACGTCATCATTTTGGCGGAATTCAAACATATTAAGCTAAGTAATTCCTTTTGTAATAACAAAATCGCCCACAAAAAAAATCTCGTTAGGTCAACCCCTTTTTAATTCTTTTTTTTTGAACAGTCAAATTCTTCTGAATCTCACCAATTTTATTAATTTTTCCTATACATAGTTTAATGAGAAATTTAATTCCTTTTTTTCGGCAGTTAACCGATAATAACTTAATATACTTAAATTTCCTTACACTTTCATCATTATATCCTCACGATATAATGATGTCGAAACATGTGTTTCTATTTTATGGGCGGGGGTGTCATGAACCCTGTTCAATATTATCTTAATTTTTTAGAAATACTGAGATTTGTTATATAAATTGTATCTCTCTCATATCCATTATGAGTTGTGCGAGACTTTTCATAAGCTCTCATTTATAACTTGGGAGTATATATAGACACCGCACACGGTTCACGGGCCACGGCTCACGGCTCACGGCCTAGGGATATTTTCATTTCACGGTGAGGCGAAGTCCGTTCACCATTCACGGTTCACAGTAAAATCCGATCACGATTCACGGTTCACAGTAAAAGCCGATCACGGCTCACGGAAAGATACATTCACGGTTCACGGTTCAAATCATTCACGGTTCACGGTTCAATTTATTCACGGTTCACAATTAAAGCTCATCACGACTCACGGTTCACGGTTCAATTTATTCACGGTTCACGGTTAGATTCGTTCACGGTTCACGAAGAAGTTTTTCACGATTCACGGTTTACGTAAGTAATGTAATGTATAGATGTCGCTTGTAACGCGCGCGTTATTCAAGCTAATTAATTATATTCAATATGCGTAACATTTTTAATATTAATCACCTGTAATAGTTTATAGTTACCTTGCAAAAACTGAAATAAATATAACAATATGATTTTATTTTTTTACTAACGATGCAAAGTTGAAACAATATATTTGTTTCGAATGTTAACAAATTTTTTTTTAAGCTGTGCGGACACCAAAGGAAAATCACGTTACCACATCGTCAAACATTGTTTAAAAAAATGGTAAATTGTATTATATGTGTATTAATGTAAATTTAATTAAGCAGTTAATTAAAAGGCATGTGATACATTAAACATAATAATAATTTTTTTCATTTTATTGCTTATGTTTACAATTAATCCTTTGATTTTTTTACACCAAAACAAGATTATTTTTCAGTCTGATCAATGTTACAAAAATTCTATTAATATCTATTACAAAATATAATATTACAAGAAATGTAACATTTCTTGTCTTTACATTTTACTTAAAATAAAAACTATTGTTTATTGATTGTCGCACGTATAACAAAATCATAATTCTGACTCAATTATGTTTTTTGAAGAAGCAGTGGCCTCAGATTGTGCTCGTTCTCAGAAATTTATCTTGCACAGGTATTACAAATCAATTTGTTTTTTGTTATATTTAAACACTTCTTGTGAAAATATATAAGACATTTTTCACATACGAATTTTTTAATGATCGTTTTGTCACATGAGCCACATTTTTTTATTTGTTTTTGTTTTTCTTTAATAATTGCAGATAATAATTTGAATGATCTGTTATCAAAATAGGGTTCAATTAAACTTGTTTCTATTAAATCATTGGAGAACGAAGCTTTGATTGTTTTGACATTATTATGTAAAATATCATTTTGATCCAAAGTTCTGTTTCCAAGGATTGTTTCTTCAATTACATTCTCTGGTATGTCCAACCAGTTTAAAATAATTTTGGTTTTTTTAAAAGGTATTTGATCGCTAAATGTTGAATTTTGTTTGTGTACACTCTTTCTATATTTTATTGTCGTAGCTTCGAAATTAATTGGACGTCCTCGAATTTGTATCTTTGGAGGCAATGTTATATTTGCAGCTATCCTTGACTCGTCTGTCGTGTGTAGTTTTTTGCTAAATTTCTCTCGTGTAACTACAGTTTTTGATACGATTTCAGTTGGAATAGAAGATGAATTTTCCATAGTTGGTATAATCTCAACGTCAACGTTAATGCTCCAAAAATTAATTAGATCTTTTAGTAATCGTACCTTATAGTTGAAATCAAGTCTACTTGATTTTACAGCTACAATTTTCAATTGGTCCACCAATGTGTTTAAGTAACGTCTTTTGTTCGTGATACTCCGCGGTGTTTTTATAATTTCTTGGCCTGTTTCAGAGAATTGCAACTTTTGAAACATTTCTGATAAACTATGGTCAATAAATGTTTGTGTTACGTTTTTATCAGAAGATAATTTTTGAATTGCAATGTTCACATCATTGTTCCAATTGTTTGTTATACTTTGTATATTTTGTACTTTACATACAAAATTGTATCCACACGACAAACTACCAATGTTTATTAATTCACGTGTGCAGAAGTGAATAATTTGTTCCTGTTCTTGCTTCGAACCATTCTGCTTTATTGTCTTATTAATTATAGGTATATGTGAAATAATTTTATCTTCTAAATCTGTGGTGCGGAAACTACGTTGGTTTTGTTGATAATGACTTTTCGTCCATCTAATGTTGTACAAACTTTGACAAAATAATGGTAAACCTTGTAGTTTTCGTATAGCAAATATATGGCGACATGGAAGAGAGTTTGATTGAGAAAAAACACATTCGCATGATATGTCTGTTACCTTGATATTACTGTGACCTGATCGAATATAGAATTTTCCATTATTTTGGTGAATGTCGATTTTATGATGTCTTATGTACTCTTCTTTTAATGTTTTATATGCATAATTTGTTAAATAATGTGAGTAATCTTGAAGTACTTTATCAGGCTCATGACTTGTTGGATTCTTCAGAAAATTTACAGAAGCTTTGCTGTTGATTTGTAGGTGGTGTGAGTTTAGCCATTTGAAAAAATCTTTAAACAAATTTTGAATAAGGCTATTTTTTTGTACAACTGTTTTTATTTTACGGTTCACGTTTTCTAATTTATTATTGGTAGTATTTCCCATATTTCCATGGACCATTCCATATAACGACCATTCTTCTTTAATGGGATGCCAATTAACGTTAAAGTACTGTTGTACTGATAATGGAGCAGTACATAATAATTTTTTATAAAATAAATCGTATTCTTCTTTCGACGAAGCATGTATCAATTTCTGTATTATGATAAGGCTAAGATTTTTTTCCTCATTGGAGATTTTCAATTTTTCTCTACTTATTTCACGATAAAATATTTTCATTGTATGAAATTTACATATATATGTAGGAACATTAAAGATTTCTTGCAATAAATCTCTCTGCAGAAGATCCTTGTCACTCATAAAACATTTTATTCTTGAAGAAGCTGCCAAATGATCTTCTTTGAAGCTCTGTAACATCCATGTGAAAGTCGCACGGTCTTCATTTTTAATCAGCGCTACACCAACAATTTCTACCGAAGCATAGCCTTTAAAATAATAATAATTTATTATCTATCAATATTATAAAAGAACTTGAGATATAAGATAGTTCAATAATTAATTTAATTTAATAACCAACCTTTCTCATTAATAATTTTGATTGCTTCTTGAAAGTCATTGCCATTGTTTCGTTTATTGGTACTTTTAATATTTTGAAGATCTCTTAACGTAACTAGTTTGCCCTTGGTTTCCTTTAAATTGACTTGTACCAATTTTTTATTACATCCTTGATCAAGCATCTGTTTAACTGCTGTTTTTGTCTCTGGAGATAACTGTCTATTTTCAGGTAGTAGTTCAAAAAATGCCTACAATAACAAAGTAAATAAATCAAGAATATAGAAAAAACCCTCTAATTTGCATATTTCCGTATTTCTCTATCTAAAGGATCACTTAATATAAAAGAAGAATAACAGATCCATTTAATTTTTTTGTGGACTTAATATCCAGAGTGAAATGCAATGGAATTATAAACAATGACAATATGAAATAAAAATAAAATAAGTTAATTAATGATTTAACAACTTAATGAATAAAACAAACCTTTGATTCAGCGTGTCCTGTATGTTCAAGATACATATTTTTTATTTCTAAATATTTCCCATCATTGGAAATGTGTAATTTTATAAAAGAAGGACACTGTTTTTTAAAAGTGCTGCAAAAAATGTATTCGTTATATTTATAAATGATTATTTATATAGAAATATAAAAAAGTTCATAAATAATATTTATCAATTGAAAAACTTTGAAAAGTTTCTCTACCACGGATATAATATTTAATGAAAACTTTGTAAAATATACCTTGTTTTTCGAATACTATTTGATTTGCACTCATAATCCTTGCCACCAAATTTACATGCATACTGCACGTTATACATAACAAGTTCTTGATTTACTTGTTTTGATGTGGACTTGTATGATTTTAAAGAAGTACTTCGAACAATAGTAAATTTTTCTTTAACACTTTGCTCATAATCATGCAGAACTGCTTTCCACTCTTTAAATGAGGAAAATTTGTGTCCAATATATATCTTCTCATTCAGGTCATTTAATATCTAAAATGTAAATAATTGTAATTGGTTTTTATAACATATTAAAAGTATAAATACTATTCTAATTAACATTTACTGTATTCAGTTTATATATATATATATATATATATATAAGGCTAATTGTGCTTATAGGGACAAAACTTTTATATAAACTGGTGCTTATGAGGACAAGTTTATATAAGCACCACACATGTAATTTAATAACAATGCTGCTAACCCACCCCTCCTGAACAGTAAGTTTTGTTATTTTTTG
>JABFQA010001327.1:0-14162 GCA_022817065.1 Probaryconus sp. ZL-2020 | reverse complement strand
GTTGACAGTTTTCCAAGTAAAAAGATTTTAAAGATTGAAATAAGTTTATCGTTCGAGACTTTTTGAAGTAATTGCAAATAAAAGCTAATTTTGAATTTCTTTTCTTTTGGCATTGCCAATAACCAAACCTGGGAGAGCAAAGTACGAAAGAGACACGTGTAAAATTCACTAACTCAGACAATATGAATCGTATAGACATAAGTACTGCACATTACTGTTCGCCTACGCGATTTTACACTCTTTACTTTCGTACTTCAAATAATAAGCATCTTATTACACAAAGCAATGCCGTTGACATAAAATTGGCAATACAGATTATGCAACTTTTTTGCATTGAAAAAAGAGAAGAAGAAAGAATCGTAATTTATTAATTTTAAGTATTAAAATTTGAATTTATTGCTAATATGAGAATTTGCACAAAATTGAAATTATGGAATGCTTTTGAATTACATTTTGAACAATGTAATTATGAACGTAAAAACGATTAATGTCCACCAAATCAGCAATTTAATGCTCGAATTAATTTTCCCAGAATCAGTATCTATTATTTTCAGATAATTAATTTATTTTTTTATTCTTTTTGATTACACATAGAGCATTAAATCATATCATAATACGACATTTTTAATTTAAAAGGTAATTAAACAGTCAAGCAAAGTTATAAATAATATTGTTTATTGTTCTTGACTTAAGTTCAATCATATTTTAAACTCTGACTTTTTATGCAAGATTTAAAATACACAATGATTTAATTTTTTTGTTATGTTTGCAAAATTATCCTTTTTTAACTTCTAATCGAACAAATAAAATCTAAACAAAATAAACAGCAAAATAATTATGATTATGTTTATTATAATTATATAACAAATAGGAAATGAGTTAACTGGCAAAACGAGTCACTTTGAACAATGTAAAGCGTCGACATTGAAACGTTATTTTCATATGAAAAGCGAGAAATTCAAGCCAGCTGTGAAGCTGAATATTTCAATTAGACAAATTACGAGCGTTTACATCCTGCTGTATGAAATGTGAAATGTTGAGTTATGTCGGAAGTAAATGATTTATTTGCATACGTAACTCAAGTGGGCATTTAGTGGGATGTTTTGAGGATTAAATTCCACGTCGTTCTTTTTTTAAATGGGTTACAATTAAAAGTTAACCCATTACGCTTAATTTGCATTAAATCAGGTTTACAGATCCAGTGTTACTAAAAAGTATATAATAGATAATTAGGTATAGATAAATTAATCTTTTTGGGCTAATTTTTAGCCAACTTCAAAAGGACAGAAAAATGTTCATTTCAGTCCTCGTTGCGTTTACATAAATTTTACATAAACGTATGACAAACATTTGTTATTGCATAATTGCAAACTTTTCTCCGAAATAAATTGTTGTTTGATAAATGGACATGATTTCGATGAAGGGTCGAAACAAACAAAAGCACGATGCATCTCGTTAAAATTCAGTTCAATTGATCTATCATATGTATATCTGTTTATTGCAATACTATTGATTTATGGCAATGGGTTTGATTGCTCAATAGTTCAGCTTTTGATTCCTTAACAATGCATTGTGTTGCATTGTATGTACGCTAATTGCGGCACTTGAATGTCTCTTATGAGAAAAGTTCTTCAATTACAACAACTCGGTTTTGGTGGTTACACCGTATACCAAAATCAGCAACACGCCAAATTGAAGAAACTTTCGTGAAGATTAGTATTACGAAATGTAACTGTAATCAAACTTGTTGTGAATTTTTTTTTTTGATGATTTGAACATTTTAATAGAAATTTCGGTAGCTTTGCAAAATTGCACGCAATTCAGCAACTGTTTACAAAATTCAAGTCCATATAAGTTTGCAAACCTTTGCAAAATCTTTTAATAAAATTCTTTAAAGATTTGAACAAATTGTGAAATTCGCTTTGATGGAAAATATTGGATATTCCTCAGCGAAAGTTCAGTTGACATCCAATGTCCTCAGGGATACCAGGCACCGAAAGGCAAAGACCAGCTATGAAATTAAGCTGGATGTTTTTTTTTTTTCCCTCTCTTCTCTTCTCTTTTGGTCTGGAGATTTAATTTTCCAACGAATATTCCGGAGAAAAACACGCATGATTTATAAATGAGTTAGACTCTAATAACATTATCGCGAATGCACAAAGTCGAGTTATTGGAAAATAAATGACAAAGAATATTTCGAGCTGACGCTTAAACAGTGCTGCATATTCGATCAATTCAGTAGGCGGGGAATGTAATTATCACTTCTTCCTAGCGTTATTAATGCCAGTATTTTATTTTATGATCATTAATATTTCAAATGCTCTTCAACGGAATCAAATTTTATCTTTTCTTTTCAATTAATTTATATCTTTTGTGTACCTTGCTTATATATTTCTTGAAACCATGTAAAAAGGAAACTATAGCTCAAATTCCCTACCATTTCATTTAACCATTTATGTCACAAAGTGTGCCATAAATGGCACATTTAATAGCTGCCGTATCTTACGGTAAGATGAATTTCAGTAAGTCTAGGATCGTGCGATGTGTGATCCAGACCAATCGGCCATGTCTCCCCTCGTGACCGGATGACCACCTTACCCCTCTCCTCTTCACCGATTGCGTAAAGCCGCCGTCTCGGTGATTATCCGCTCCCAACGAATAAATAATTGTCGACGTCAGAGATAGAACTGAATCCCCGTTCTAAATCCCCGTCCTTCCGACCGTGTGTCGCAAAACAATCCCCCAGATAGAGTCAGAGAAAAAAAAAAAAAAAACAAATCATCGTATACTCACAGCTCGGTGGAGACGTCCATCTCTGCAAAAGGTAACCCAGAGAGGTCTCAGTCTTCGTCTTCTTTACGTTGTTCTCATGGACCACCGACCACTTTTGTTTTTTTTTTTTTTTTTTTTTATCTTTCCTCTTCTTTTGTTTTGCCAGAGGTGAGAGATTATTGAAGACAGAAGTCGTTAAGTGTGCAATAATGAAATTGTTGTGGTGACTTTGGTACCGCGCAAATGCTCGTACTGTCCGGTTGTTGGATAGACCTCGGCAGGAGAGGAGGATGTACGTATATAAATGGGGCTCTCAATATACGCCGCCTTGGGTGGTACGATTAGATATGGCGATATACCGTCAGGTCTCCCCTACAACGAACGATTCCTTCCTGCTGCTGGGCTCCGCAGAGAAGCTATCGACACGGTATCACGAGCACTCGTGATAGGCACATCGATAACCATCCACCACCACACACTATTGTTCGCCACTTGTCAACCGCGATTAGCAGACAGAGAGTAGAGTTGTTGTAGTTGTCGATGTAGAGCGGATCAAAAGCACTTTTCCAACACTTCTGTTTGGGCACCGGCGGTTCATCGGCTTTTAACCGGTTGGATTTTTAACTTCCCATGGTTCGCGAAGGGCGTGGGGCAGAGATGCACGCACGCAAGCTCTTCTATCAGCCGGCGCCGTGGTCCTCTAACGACGGCACCAGACGACAGCAGACCTCCCCGTCGCTGTTGTCCGGTTCAGGATGATGTTCAGGCCTGTTGAGGAGGCGAACTTTGTCACTGGTTGTGAGAAATGGATATGTGTCGCGCCCACCTGTTGGCGTCGATGGGAATTAGGTGGTCAGGTGGCGGAAACTGGAGGGGTCCAGTGACAGTATCACCGAATATTTTTATTTATTTATTTATTTTTTTTCACAAATTAAGTACAACGATCGAAAGATCGCAATTGCTTTCCTGAAAAACCTTTTTTTTTTTTTTGTACTGGGTGATACTGTCATTTTAAATGTTATTTTATTATCATATTTTGTGAAAATTTATCTTTGCTTTCAGTTGGAATAACAGATTATATAGGAAGTTGAAAATATCATAGAAATGCTTCAAGCTTTGTTTTACTATCTGTGACATTTATATCTTTATCATGAAATCTACCTCGTAAACATTAATCGCTGCAGTATCTTTTATACAATAGAAAAGATATAGTTTTTATCAATGAAAACATTATTCAACATTAAAAATAAGAAAAAAAAAAAAAATAAAATGTGTGCAAATTCATCAGCGTTCCTAATGAATTTGCAAATTTATTATGCCAAAAAGGTAAAAGACAGTCTTGCAGCTTTTCCAGAGTCTTTGGATATAAATTTTATTAGATTATAAAAGAGCGATTTTGATGTTGAAGTTATGTAGGTCATTGATAGATTGAATCATTTCCGGACATTTTCCCTGCTTTGCAAAAGATCGTAGGAAAAGTGCAGAGTCGCGAGAGAGCGAGAGGCAAAAGGGAGAGGAAATGGAGAAAGATGTTAGGGAGTAAAAGAGACGGTGATGGCAAATATTCTACGCAATGTATGTTAAGCGGCTTACATCGAGTCGGGGGCTCGAGTGTTCCTTCTTTCAAATGCACCCTTAATCACATCGATCGACCGACATTTCGTTCGTTTTGTCTTTTCCCCCTGGGCTCTGTCTTTATCTACGCCATTTTATCGTCACTGTACCAACAATCCAAAGTTAAGACTCCCGAACATTTATTCAGCGTATTCAAAAAACTCGTACATCAAAATCACCATTACTCTTAGCATCCTGTGCATACCCTGAGTGGAAAATTTGTTTTTCACTTTTTTTTTTTTTTCGTTAGCTAAAGTTGTTAGTCAAATTATACGCCAAATTTTTCGACTCGAAAATTCATTTTTACACATTTTTTATTTCCTTTTTTTTTTTCTATTAAATATTATTTACAGATTATCCGAAACAATGATATTTCAACGATGATATTAATGTTAAAGTATTTCAGTTGTATCGCAGCAATAACAGTGAATCGAATTATGATAAATTATGTGTAAGTGATCGTTTCTCACAAGTGGTATTATTTTGTAGTTTATCAGTATATAAGATGACTCGTACAACATGTAACAGACAAGCTTTTCATGCTTTTATGTTCTCATTCAAGCTATCATTTTACGCATGAAAAATCTTCATTAACCTACACAGAAAAGGAGAAAAGGATACATTTCAGTGTAGGAGGTCATGATGATTAATAATGTTAGTTATATAATTGTATATATCATAATTAAAACTCGATTTCTGGGGTCGGAGATAATAAATCTGTAAGCAATTCAAGATTTACAGATGAATGTGTAGGGCGATTATCATCTAAAAATAAATATTGATAGATTTAAGAGACCTTGACCAATTATTATGACCTTGACATTGGCGGAAGAAAACAATTATTTTTTTATCGTTGATTTTCCAGCCTTCGGATTATTTTTATCAATCGAATGGGTAGATTTTAAGGATTAAGCAGTTGATTTAATATCTTTATCTAATTATAGTTCAGGGATGAACTATATAATCTCAAATATACAAACGATTGTAGGCTAATGATTTTCGGCAAAGTCAATTAAGTCGACCTAACGTTTTTGTTATTGAATAATTGTTCTTTTTGTTTAACTCTTTCGGTAAATTTTGTCCATTACAATAAAAAGATTCGTTTAGATTTAAATAACAATTTCACCGCACATTAATAACTTCTTATTGTAAATTATTAAGTTAGAATAGCAAATATTGCAGTAAAGAAGCTTTACTGGACTGTGATGGCTATAAATAAAAAATAAGAAAAAAAAAAGAGAAGTTATACCGGTCTTCTTGTGCGGCATTTGAAGGCATTGTGTGGAAGTATATATCAAGGGTTTGATTGAAAGCAGCAAAGGTTTTTGGGGACCGATCGGCTGGAATAACGCGCAGGGGAACTTGAATGGTCTGTCTTATTGATTCTCAAAAGTTCATTCTCGAACGGCCTACAGATTACGAACGGAACATTTTTCTGATTCCGCAGTTTTCACGACAACCTATTTATCTGGTCATTTTTAACAATCCTATCTTTGTATTTACATTCAAGTGCCTTGCCACCGTATGCAAACTAATGATATAACCCCGTAACCTTTTGACCTCAATACTAATCTAAAACATAAACGAATTGACCTTTTCATCATTTTTTCATTCATTTAATTTTGTTTATCGGAGGAGGGGGTGTAAAATTAAATTGAAAAAAAAAAAATTCAATTGAATATGTCATTATTTTGTTCAACGTTTGATATGTGAACATTCTATTAGAATCTTTAAAGTCTTGCATTTTTACGACACGTGTATTTATATCGCGACAAACGATCTTGTTGTGCTATTCTGAATAACGTGTACACTAAAAATAATTTGCTTAAAGTATCTTTGGTGTTCAATCAATTCGAAGACAAATTTTCATGGTCGTTAAAATACTTAAATCCGTAAAGACGCATTACAGTTTTTGACTCGTAAATTAACTTATAATTCTATGACATTAAATATCATATACGATTTTTAACAATTTCTCATTAAATTTAATTTTTTTCACGTACAGTCACTGAAATACAACCCTTAAAAATTCAAAAGAAGTGTCCAAGAGAACTTCTTCTTTGTGCACTGTCGAATGAACTTTGAATTGCAGCTGTGTGCTTTAAACGTCGCGTCATCTCTATTAAAAATATATATATAATTTTGTCATCAATGATGCATTTTGTTTGTTGCACAACTTTAATCTTAGAACAAAACTTCGGATCTTTGCTTTCATCCGATTCGAGTGTTCTTTTATTGCACTTTTAGCAACGTCCAGAGAAAAAGTAATTAAAAAAGACGCTGAAAAAAGAAGATAAATTTTTGTCTTTCTTTTTTTTTTTCTCCCAATGAAGTATTTGGGTCACTCATTTTGCCGGATTATTGAGTGACGTTAGTCAAAAAAACAAAAAAAAACAGAGATTTTGATCCGAGCAATTTTTAAAAATATATCCGTCAAAAATTTATCGAAATATCACAGTCAGTGAGGCAGCACGAGTTTTGCAACATTCAACCAACGTTTGATTTGCTAATGTCAAGATTAATGATATTTTAAAAGTTTAGTTATATTTTATTTATTAGTTCCTTGCCATTTTCCATACATTTGTAAATTTTTATGCGTTTTGTTTCAGTAAAATTTGCGATACAAATATATATATACGTGAATGATAGTATAAAACATTACACTGCAGAATATCATTATAATTACGTTGTATTCTTTTAATTGAAAGGTGAGAATGTAAGAAAAACGAAATGACGTTAATGATATCGTAAACGTAAGGAATCGAATTGTTTAGCAAGCTTAAGCGATTGCCATTCATGCCAAATAGTGTCTGTTTATATGACTTGCTCGTCATCGCATTAAGCGTTTTATTCCTAATCCGACTTATTTTCAATAGCACCAGATAAGATATTGATTGCTCATCTTGATTCAATAGAAGTGATGTTTAAGAAAAGTTTAGGACTGGCTAAGTATTATAAAGTTGTTCAAACAATTTATTTTTCTTATTTATCTATTAAAATTGATTGAACTCTTATTATGTAAGAAATATAAAAAGTGTTACTTCTATTTTTTTTTTTTTTCTTGTTTCGTTTCTTCTGTCAGAATGTAATAATATCTACACTACTCCCCATTTCCACTAGCATTATTAAACATAGTCTGAACATAGGTCAGATTCTTCGTCTATTTAAATACACAGTATCATTTACTTTACTAACTTTATAAACCATTATCATTTATGTTCTGCTAAATATTGCAATTTAACATTTTTAACGGACAAAAATAATTATAAAATTGAAAACAGTGAAACATTCTGAAACAATAAAAATACAGTATCTTATAACACATTTGTAGTTAAATGATTGAAACGCAATTTGCTACATTAATGAATAATGTTAATCAGAATGGTATTATTCTTAGTCACTGGAAACTGTTAATCTTCTTTTTTTTATTACTTTTTTAACAATAAAACACAGTATTCTTACGAAGACAATTAACTGTGATTAAAAAACTATTCTGCAAATATTTTTGCGATTTGATATTTTCATTTTAAGATAAACAGAAAAGTTTGTTTAATATATTTTTGGTCTGATTTCAGAAATAATGTTCAATCAAAATTCATTAATCAATGTTTATTGACGTGTTTTCATTTCGTCCAAAACTATTTCTAACTATATTTAGGGCAAGGTTTATAATCAATTTATAGTTTTGAATAAAAATTAAAAATTTGGATTTATTCATTCTCGATTCATTTGACCGTCATTATCAAAAAGTAAAGAATGAAGAACACTTTGGAAAAGTTGAACTAAATGACAATCATTTTAAACATTACATGAAGTTTGCATAAATTTTCATCGCGTTCTCTTCCGCTTGCTAAAAACGTTCGCATTTATCTCGTCATTTAAAATGTGTCAGTTAGCAACCGCAATTTTTTAATTACGCTTTAGGACGAAGGGTTTTAAACGAGAAAACGTAATTATCGTAATGGCTTTCCTCGCATGCGATATCAATGTTTTCTTTCATTCTTTTTCTTTTTTCCTTCGTCTCTTTCTTCTCTTTTTTTTTTTTCGATTATGCAATAATTTCACATTACCGCCAAGAATTCAATCCGTGCATGACATTTCAAACATGAACTACACTTTAATGAAATCATGACTTTTTTCTTTGCATCGTATATTTTAAGTTCGCATTTTATTAAGGAACATTGAAGTGAAAATGTTAAAATCCATAATTTTCAACCTATTTTTAATATTTTTTGTTTCATGTGACGCGTTATCCTCGCGACCGCGAAAATTTAAAAATAGACATTTTAATCTTTACATATACACTTGAAACAATACTCTGCGATAAAAAATTTGGTCTTCTTAGGAACTCTCAGTTTTTATGCAATCCGATTCTCCGATTGAAAGTGATTTTGCTTTTTTTGAAAATCACATAAAAAGTATTCTGTCCAACACAGTATTATTTAATTAAGAAGATTCCCTTGTTTAATTTAATGAAAAGACAAAAAAAAGTCATAGCAGGATCAAGCTAACAAATAAATAAAAATGAAAAAAGTGAAAATTGTGAGAAATCTAGTTACATTTGGCGAGACTTATTAAGTTCGCAGATTAAACTGCTTTGTAGACGAAACTTTAATTAACGTCAGGAAACTAATCTCTCGACTTTGACAAACGAAACGCGCTTGCTCTCGTGATAATCGATATAACGAAGGAATTCAGCGCGTATTCCGAGTTCTGCGTGATTGTTATTATGTTTGTTCGTTAACGGTGTTAATAAGGTTTGTCATATCAGGCATCAAACTTAGGCACACAATTAAGATGATATTTATCGCCTCATACATTATTCAATTAGCAATCTTTTATTCCCTTGCGCTTCTTACTGTTTTCCTAAAAAAAAATTTTAGGTATCAATCAACATATTTCTTCTCGTCAGCGAAGATAACAAAAAGTAAGGGAAAAATATATATAAAAAAAAAAAAACAAACAAAAATGAATGAGGTTCATTAGCCGACTAGTAGCATTTGTATTTATCAATTAAGGCAGCGCTTTGATAATCGGACTCCGGCTCATAAATTTCAAGTGTATGAAGTGGTTATAATTGACAGGCAGAGCATAAAAAACGCTCGCGATAAAAGTAAACAAACTTAATTAAATAAGATTTCATATGTATGTTCTGACAGTATTAGTTGAAGCTTTATGTCAACACTGATAACAACAGATGTGTTAAAATTTCTTTTCGATTTTTACGATCACTTTAATATAAAACCGTTTATGATTTAATTAACAAAATGAATTCCTTACGTTACTAACAAATGAAATTAGTTAACAATTTTTTTTTTTTATTGTAAATTCATTTGCTTTGGAAGTTTGAAAGGTCACATCTTTGAGAAGATTTTTGCAAAAGTTTTGCAAATGTTCGTGTTAAAATTAGACAATTGTTCAACGATACGATATAAATAGACCATCAATAATAATGTAACGTTTTGTAACTAACGTAGTGCAATTCATTCATTAAAAGTTCTTTCTTTAATCGTTCGCTGAATGATAGACATTTCATGGAGCAAATCTCCATATGCATAAATTGTATTCAGGATAATGAGGAATATGTTTAATAATCAGTTATCTGCAATCAAATTCTGCGTACGTTAATTTTATACATACGTATGCATTATTTCGAAAACGATTTTTTCGTTTAAGTTCATTAATTATTCTTTTAATAAAAGATACATTCGAGAACAATTATTTTAATTAACGATTGCTTTGCATCACAGATTAATTTGCAATTAATCGCTGTCAACATTTATAGACATAGGAAAATTTTTGAAATGCTTTTTCCGACTTATTTTGAAGTGTACGGAATTATTAGATTTGTGTGATTTGTTTCGTTTCGTTATGGACTTTTTTTAATATTCGTTTGTTAATTAACAAAACATGAACCTTAACTTCATATTTTCAACATAATGCAATATTTCGATCTGCGTAATCACAAAGTGTAGCGGTTATAACGTTAGTTGCAACGATCACATATCATCTCGACAACAACATCTCCTTTATCTCTGGCAACCCTCTGTGTTTTTATTAGCACAACTCTTTTTTTTTCCAGTGTAATCTTTGTTTATTAGGTTGAGCCCCATAGAAGCAAAACCCTCACAAACGCGGCTTCTCAAACAAACTACCCCTTCGTCCTTCTACCCTCCTAGAAATACTATGCCATGCCCTAACAAACAGCGAGAGAAAATGTACGTCCTGATCTAAGAAATATCTTGGTATAATATGAAATATATCCTGAATCCCCTTGACTATAACAAGGTTTTATCATGGTCTTGATAAGGTAATATTTATTTCATTTTATAGATCAATCTGCATCATAATTGGGTCAGTTTCAGATATATATTTTTCATTTTTAAATGTTTGTGAATTTATCTAACATTTCGCTTTCTGAGAATTACGCGAATGCATTAATTGGTAATACAGTGACGATAAAACTGCTGGCGCACATAAAAAATCATCATAAATATGACTTACATAAATTGTAACCAATTAAAATTGAAATAAAACATGGAATAAACTTTGATTCTTCAGATTTTTCAACCCTAGAAGCGTAGTTCTATTTTTATCAAATAACAATCTATTGTCCTTTTTTTGGGAACACTTATACCCCAGTCTGTGGTTCTAGGATTAAGTATGGCCCTTTTTCCTGGAGCTAGTTGTTTTACATGTTCCCATGCAGAAAAAGTTAGTCGTCCCAACGTTGGAACGACGTCGAAAGTCGGTTTGGTGTTTCATTAGGACTATAAAACGACGTCGGAAATTTCTACATGGGTTATTTGGATAGGAAAAATGCTCTATCAATTATTCGGTACAAAATGTGCACTGAGAGAAAAGTATATTGTTTTCCCAACAATATTCTTGTATTTAAAGTATTATGAATAATAATACGAATTCATATATATGTATATATATATATATATATGCACACACACATGTATATATAAATATCTATATAAATTCGTATCACCCCATCAGAATATTTATTTCTCATCAGAAACGCAGCACAAAAAAGCACCGTTTATTTCCCTCCCGATTTCTGGGAGCTATGGAAAAGGGTAACGCCCCGGAAAAGCTTCCTCCTGCTCCAGGAAAAGAGCTTCGCCTGCTCACTAACTAAATTCCCCGGGACGCGTGCATCTCCTTTGTTTGGAGCGAGGATCCGTTATCGATTCGAAATCTCGGAAAGTGGGAACTAATGAAGAAGAAAAAAAAAAAAAGGGAGAAAAAAGAAAAAAAAAATCAGCGAGGATAATTAAAGGGAAAATGATAAATGTGAGATAGAGAGCGTAAGAGAAAGAGAGACAGAGAGAGAGAAAGGAACTTACGCGGTGTAACTCCTTCCGATAATCACTTTTGCACACGGTTCGTTTTTGCAAAGTGTTTTGTTTGTATATATTTTTTTTTTTTTTTTTCGCGCGGGACTAAATGGATAGTTCTGACGGGTAAGCGCGGTTGCGTCTGGCTGAGGTCTGCCGCGAGAGAGGATCCTCGCGCGAGCACGCCGCGAACACTTGTGGCGCGAGAGGAGAGACGTACCAGCCAGGCGACAGCCGCGCCATGGCTGTGCCTATTTGTTTCCCAGCCGGCGGTGCGGCTGCTTGTCTTCCTATCCTACGATCACGACCCGAGCGTGCGGAAAGCCTTGCGAAATGACACGAAGGAGAGCCAAGCGCCGTCAGCCGACCACCCGCCAAGCGGCATTGTTTCTCGTTACATCGTATCATACGTAGAACATTTTCGCGAACGTATACCTTATATCTTTTGTTGGTGCTGTGAGACTATAATTATGATAAATTTGAAACGTGAATCTTTTATTTTGTTATATAGTTTAATTTTGTAAGATTAGTTATGTTAGTTTGTATGGCATCTTATGTAATTTTGTACGGACACCAAGTCATGTTTCTGGACCAGAGAGGTCGAAACAAATAAAATTCTATTCTATTCATTTTCGCGAACGTTAACGGACCACGCCAGATAATACATAATTTTGACTACGGCATACTGATTCAGCATAACGTGAAAATAAATTCTGATCTTACTACTCTTTAAACTTTTTTGTAACCCTACATTGAGAGAAATGATACTGTAAATATAATTACATTCTATAAGTAATAGCAGGATGATCTACAAATATCTCACAAATTACTATATTTAATAGTATTTTTTTTTTGTTTATCTATCTGTCCCTTTCCGCTCAACCTTTTGCAAATCAGGAGTTTAGCATTCAGGGTTTCTTTTTATCCCCCTGAATCTTGGGGTGGTTCTTCCATCTTCACATAGGGAGAGGAAGGATTTCTATACCTATTCAAAATCCCACAATATCACAAATATTCCGCATTCGCCGCGTAGACCTGAAAATGCTATTACTGGGCCGGTTGTATTTGTTCATTTGAGAGGGAATTGTCCTTAAAGGATTGACAGTCCGATTCTCTTCGTATATTGTTAGAGTTTCCGAATCGTAGATATATATAAAAAGGCATGGCACATCTTATGAATGACCGCTCTCACGAAGACATGTGTAACGATGGCTTATTCGAGTCTGTTATCAAGGGGAGACTAATTTTGATAATTCTCTCTGATTTCTCTTTCTCTCTCACATTGCTTAGGGTATACTACTTCCTACCATGAATAACGACACTGGCGTAAAAAACTAATTTTGTATAGTTCAACCTATTTTCTCTACAGGGTATGAAGTAATTGGATAAATTTCACATATCAACTTTTCTCTTAAAGGAAAAGAACATTGATTTATAACGTAACTTAGTTAACAAAGATACATTGTTATCGATAATTATTAACTTTTAATGAGAAAGATAATTGAAAAAAGTTCCAAAGTATGGCATAAGACGTTTGAACCTTATCAAAACTCTAAGTTTTGGCACAATTTCTGTTTTCGCAATTTTAGAACAAGAAACATTTGCAAAGTTTTGTCTTACGTAGGAAACGACTTTATAATTGTTGATAACCTTTGAAGCACCACTTTAAACTGAAACTCCTTGGAAATTGTTAATACACAAAGTTATTATCACAACACTATATTTTTGCAATGCGAAGGAAGAAACGACTAAGAGGTTCCAAAAAATTTACTCTCCTATTTATAGATCTTTATCAATAGAGAAAGGAATCTCGAGTGAATTTTGAGAGAAGGGGAGTCCTCGAAAATTAGTATCAACCTTAGAGTAGGGTTTCGAATTTGAATTTCATTAAGGCAATTAGCATATGACTTTTGTTGAACATAAAAGCCGATTTTCCTTTCAGGTAAATATGAAACTTTATTAGGGGATAGTGAACAGTAAACTATTTCTTGGTTTATTATAAACAAAACATATTCAAATAACTTCTAAAATAAGACTGGCATTTGATTAATTCTAATGTGATTAAAATGCAATTATCAAATATCGCCTTTTTGTGCATTGAAACAAAATTTAATGATGCATTAAACAAAGTATGCACCAATTGAATGTGGCGTAACCTAAGCTACATTAATTCCATTCTAAATCTGCTTTTGAATGGTTGAGATTTAATTGTTGGCATAACGGAGACATCTACACAACTCGAAGTTGACGTTAAAATTTGTTCCTCTAATAATCGCTGACACAATGTAATTTTACTTTGCAAAAATAAACTTTATATTTTTTTTTTTAAAGATTCAAATTAGTATTAACGTCACAAAATTTTATTTTCAAGCATTTATGTGATTTAAAATGATCAATCACTTTTTTTTAATAACAAAAAAATATTTTTAT
>JABFQA010001326.1:0-14163 GCA_022817065.1 Probaryconus sp. ZL-2020 | reverse complement strand
TACAGTGAAGCTATTTGAAGTAATAGCTGTATAAAAAAAATCAATATTACCAAATGCAATGGTAAAATGTAATTAACATTTACTTTTTTTTTTTTTAAATTAAAAGTTAATTTTTAATATTCAATAATACTGATGACAAAAACTTATGCAATATTTAACTTAATAATAAAATAAACCTTTTTTTTTTATAAGTAATTAATTTTATTATGTATCTGGCTGCTTAAAATTAAATGCAAAAGGCTTATCGTTGCTTTCTTGATCTAATATTCCTCTATTTGTATTTACAGTTTCTTCTGAATTTTGATCCAAATCTTTTGAGTTAGTAGCTTTTTTAATAAACACTGATTTCTTAATTTTCTCTTTCTTAACAGGAGTGAATTTAAGAGACGAAGTAATCTTTCCATATTTTTTCTCATCCTCTGCCATTTTTTGTCTATAATCTCCAAACGTATTTCTCATAACTTGTCGTTTTTTAATTATTGACGATGTGTTGCTTTTTAAAACATTTAAAGTTTTCATTGCTGCTTCTGCTTGTTTCTGCTGTAATTTATTATTTCCTAAACTTATTTCCAGTTCTTGAATACACCAACAAATTTCCAACTCAAATCGATCTTCGGCTTCTGGATCAAGGCCACTTTTTGTATTTTGTATATTTGAAGACTGAGGTAACACTGGCGGTGGTAATGGTTTATTCTGAAAATTATATATCAACACAATATAGCAACAAAGTGGTCAACTTTATTATAAATAATTTGATTGTATATTGTTGTACTTACTGTTCTTGATTTAGGTGGCATTATATTTTTGTATGCTCAATTACGTTATAATTACAAAGATAAAATTTATTTGTAAAAATGTCAACTAGTATCATCGATAACTCTATTTACTTTTTTAGAAATTGTACTGCACGTGTTACTCGACGTATACAAGAAATACTACTACAACTGACTGCGTTCCGAAACTTTGATCTTGGTTTACTCCCCTCCATACATACTTCTATCTCTGCCTTTATTAAGAAAGGAATTTCAAACACTTTGGTAAACGGGACTTCAAAAAAACCTTAATCATAGATGTAACGTTATATTTAATGATTTATTAACATTACATAAAGTAAATATTTTTAAATATGTAAATGACTAGATACAAATTTTGCATAAAAATGTACATTGCAAAACATAGATACAAACTGGATAAATAAATATAATTACTGGATGCTTTTACAATGAATATTCTCGCAATTTTATTCCATAGTTTCTTCATAAATCACATATATATATATATTATATATAACTCGAGAATGGCAAAGTCAGATCATAAACGGAATGAAAACACATAGCATTATAATCATTCTGTCGAGACAAATATATATATCATAAGTGTATTTCATTTAATAACTGTATAATTTGTTTTTAGAGGATCTTTGTGAGTCAGTAATATGATATGGCTCCATTAAAAAAAAGCTTTTAAATCAACTATATCGAGCACTAATATTCCTTCTGTTGCGCCAAATTAATATAACCATTTAAATGTCGAATATGAAAAAATGGTTTCTCATTTCGTCATTAAACATAAAAAATACGTTACTTCAATTTCATCTGAAATGTAATTCCATTTCAATTATCGATCTGTGCCGTTTTGATATCAACCTTCTTTAGAATCGTAGGCTCATCCTTGAGGAACGTACCAGACCTCGAGCCAACCGTAAGGTGTTTCGGTAATTCTCCATTCTGTTTCGGTTTCTGCTTTTGCGTTTCCTCTTTCTTCGTTTTCGTAACCTGGTTTGTTTTAGCAATCCTCGTGCCATTAGATTTTGGAGATCTTTTGCTCGGACTATCCTGGCTGGATTGATTCGATAATCCTTCCCTCTTGTCTTTCCTGATATTTGCTTGTCGCGAAAGGTTGTTTCGCGTTTGGTATTGTTGCTGTTGCTGTTGCTGTTGTCTCACTGTACCAATATCCGGTGTCTTTGCAGCATCTAAAAGACTTCGACGCAAACTTGGCGGTCCATGATAAGTACTGCTGATGGCTGCAGCGCGACTCCTACTCGCGGCTGTTGAACTTTCTATGGACCGTTGTGGTCGGCGTGTTGCACTGATTGGACTTTTTTGTTGCACCGCTGGCGCTTTCTTTGCAGCAGCGACTGATGTCTTTGCAGCAGCCACTCTGCTTAGCGTTGGCGAAATTTTATTCGACGCCATTGATCTTGGCGTTACTGCAACTTCAGTGCCTAAGCTGTCCTCGGACATCGATATTTCTATTTTATTTTGTTGCTGTTTCTTCGCTGGTGACTTCCGGCTTGGACTTTTTGGCTCTGCTAATGAATCTACGGATAATCCTATTTCAATTTCTTTAGCTTTCAACGATGGGGACTCTGGTCGTGTTATTCCACAGCTTTTGCTGATAACTGTAGGCTGCTGCTGAAAAATAAATTCAATACCATTTAAACACTCACTTCTGAAGAATCTTTAATTCAACTTTAATAATATATTTTCTAATTAAGTTGAATGCAAATTATATAAACGAACCTTTTTAGAATTGCTTGTTTTTGCATTAGATTCAGTTAGACTGTCTGTGGAAAGTGCCTTTGTTGTCTTTTGAATTGTTAATTTTGGTTTTACAAGTGACTTGCGTTCTGAAGCTCGTTTCATTGCAGGACTGGATGTTCGTGATGAATCCGAAGAAGAAATCATTATTTTTCGACGTTGTTGAACTAGAACTTTTTCATGAATTGGCTGGGGCGTTGAATCTTTTGGAACTGATTTGTGTCGCGGTTCTAAATATCTAGATTTTACCTAAAATGACAACAATGAATATAAGATATTGAAAAATCATTTATTATATATATATATATATAAAAGAAAAGAAAGATTGACAATAATTATAATATTCGCTTACTTCTATTTTGTTTGGCCATGATTTTGGTCTTAGAGTATTATTGTCCGTTAAAATTTTGTCATTCTGATTAAGATTCTTTCGTTCCATTGGATCAGTTTTTGGTTTAATTAATACTCTTTTCGGCGGATTGTTACAATTTAATGTATTCGCTATACTTTGTGCTTGCGTTTTTTCAGTATGTTCTGATATTGACATCTTTACTCGTCGTAAATCCAATGTTCGATTAATAGTCGATTTATTTTGAGGAGGTATTCTGGGTTCCTACAAACAGTTTTGAGATTTTTGGCTAACTTACTACTACTTTGATTATAATTAATTATAATTATAAAAATTGCATACTATTTTTAATATAGTTGTACTGTACAAAAAAAAAAAAAATATCTATAATCATGCATTTATAATTTCTAAAGAGTTAAAGGAAAGGAAGAGTTGTGATTAGTTGAGTGTGTGTGTATGTGTGGCATGCAGTAAATAAAATCAACGCAGAAAGTTAATCAAGTTTTTTTTTAAAGTAATTTTACACATTTTAATTATTAGTTTTTTTTTCAATTCATAAAATGCAAATTAACACAAATTGCATAAAAACGTATTTCACAGGAAATAAATTATATGTACATAAAAACAAGTGCATTCAGTGCTTTCATGCAAAGAAATATTTCATCCATGGATCATAAAATAATTATGAGCAGTAAAAATTATATCATATTACAAATTAAATTATATTACTATTAAATGAAAATTAAATAAAATTCTAAACAAATTAAAAATAATTAACAACAAAATGTATTAAGAACAATATGATCCATAAATGTTTCTACAAATCCAGTTCAAATTTTACAGTTTCTTTGTATAATTGTCTTACTTTAAGATAGTTGGTCCGTCGAGACGGTCGTTTCATCACTTCATTTGGTAAAATAACTAAACAAGCAAGTTCCTGTATTCGTCTGCGTAGCTCTAGGTCCATTTTAAGCCAAGTGTTTGTTCTCGCTGCGCGAGTAGCATTTCGCACCAGACATTTCTCCACACGATTTTGTATCTTGCGTAGGAAATCTAAGAATAACGAACCCCACTTTGGCCGCAACTGTGGATCCTCCACTTGGGACAATGCGATCATTTTGTGCAATTTTGCATAACTTTTGCACGATTGTTCAGCTGGCAGTTTTTCGGCCGCAGCTAAAAAGTTGTCCTCAAGACGACTGATGTTCCAAGTTAATTCGCGACCTAAATTCTGAAAACTATCGCTACTCAGCACGCCAGATAAATTGTCCGACAGATATTTCATTGAAGCATCAAGCAAGTTGGATACCAATCTAAATATTGGCTCTGCCCAACGCACGTTTGGCAATGTCGCTATCAGTTTATCGCAGTCCATCATTGTTTGTAAAACATTCTCTGTCGACTGTAATATAAAAAATCAGTTGATAACATAAATAATTTATTTATAAATTACTTTTTTTTTTTTCTTTGATAAATAAACAAAGTATTACCATATGAACTATGTGTTGATGATAACATTTGTCCATAAGCTCTCGTGGAAGGGTAGCAAAAGCTTTACAAGGCCATATTCGCACAAAATGTCTGGTGACCCACCGCAGTGATTTTCTATAAACTTCATCTAAACCATAAGCTGCAGCTAATGGCATACATTCCAACACACCTACTGCACAAATTTGACAAGGCTGCAAAATATTAAAATACCAATTAGACATTATTCGGAATGATTTAAAAGAATAACAAATTTTAATGTAGTTTAATTAAAAGTTACCTTATGAAATAAGTGACAATATTTTACTTTCAATGTATAACCAATGACTTCTTTAAGACCTTCTAAACAAAGCATATCTGCTAAAGTTGCTAATTCCACAATACTTATTGTATCTGGTATATTGCTCTCTCCACTGTAGATATGACAGAGTGCAAAGTGCACCGAGTTGTATGAATAACTGAAAAAAAAAACATTTTTAATTAATTTATAATGTTATAATCGTTTTGGTTAAAAATAACCATAGTAATTATTTACCCTTGTAGAGATATCACATTTCCAGCACTCTCTATCCATCCGCCACTTAATAGTGCGGCGAAATATTGACAGCGCGAACTAAGGATGCACTTGTGCGCTCGTATTCTACGCCCTGAAACATCTATCGTCACATCTGGATTAATTTCTTCTAGGAACATTCGCAATAAATCTTCGCCCAATCTGTTGTACGGTTTCATTCCAGCAAAACTGGATGTTTCAGTTTCTTCTGTACTTCCTTCTGAAATCATTAAAAAAATTGCGTCATTGTGATGATAAAAAGCAAGAAAAAATATCAATAAAAAAAAATAAATATTAAAAACAATCTTACCAGCACCAGACCTTCCCATACTACTCTGCATACTACTAATATCGGATTCAGAAACCAAAGCTTCCTGATCAGCATCCATAAGATCTTCCAAAGGTGACTTTTGTTTCGAAGGCAAAGACGTGCTCATGGCACCTGGAAATTTTCTAGGAATTCCACGAACTGGTCCATTGGCTCGACCAATTACCAACTTGCTCTCTATCCACGATGTCTCTGGAATGCTGCTGCTCATTCGTACAGGAACTTTGTCTTCCTCGATTGTACTGGATGTTTGACTCGGCGTCTTATCTAGATCCGAAAGTCTCACAAAGCTCGTTGCTTTATTATCGTCTACTTCTTCGTCCTTATTTGGCAAACAGCTTTCGTAATCGGGTTCTTTAAGTTCACACTCAATCTCCTTGATTTTTTCATCCAGCGATTTTCTTGTTTCTAAAATTCGTCCACTAACGGGTGGCGCTTTTTGCGATCTGTTCTCAAAAGCAGCTGTACCGCCGTTTAGCATTTCCGGCATGTCAAAGTCGTTGTTATCGCTTGACGGACCGCTACCACTGCTTATGTCAAACGTTTCGCTTTTGCGGTTTCCGCCTTCTTCGGTGCTCGCGGTATTAGTGGTTTTGTCCCATCCTCCGGATATTTCTGAACATTGAGATTCTGCTTGTACATTTACAAGTTCACGATAGTCGCGATGCTGTTGAGCACTGGCTCTCAGTTCATCACCTAAAATTTCAATGTGCGAATTCGGTGGCGTATCACGATTCTCAAATTCAAATACGTCTTCCGTAGAAGTATCCATGTTTGGAATACTCTGTTCACTTTTTTGTATTTCTTGGGTTAGTATTGCCAATTTATCGTGTTCTGGCCGATGTGATTCACTGAGAGAATGACTCGAACTGCTTGGTTTTCCCTAAAAAAAAATTAATTTCACATGGATTATACATGAATTAATTATAATATTTATGATTTTCTGAGAAAACAAGATGATAAAATTATGTTAATGCATGTACCTGAAATTGTCTTATTTCCGAACGATCTACCGATAGACTGTGCGCTCGTTTATGTTCTTTGCGATAAAGAATTTCTTTTCCAACAGAAATAGGTCCGTTAACGACGGGACTTGCTGCGTTCGATTTGTCCATGTTCCAGGAATGTCTCTTGAAAGGCGGTCGCGAGGAAGACATTGTTCTGCGTCGCACAACTGGGGAGTCGGATTCAATGAACATAAAAACACCGGACTTCTTCTGATTTTGGTCACGCTCGCTGCTTTCCTCCGTAGTACTATTCTCCTCAAACTTTTCTGACTTGTCCGATGACTTTGGAGTATCATTTAAGTCTATAAACATGGAAAATATATTCTTTTTGTCATCACTCGCTGTCCGCTCGGGCCTCTTCGGTCGAGGTTTATCTGATTTTTCGGACATATCTATAAAGAATTCACAGTACTGAGAAGTCTTAGAAATTTGTTCTTTTGGCTTTGGCGATTCTTTCTTTTGCTTTTGTTCACTCGGGGTATCCATACTGTTCAGACTGACGAAAAAACCTTGCGATTTAGGTTTTTTGGATAAGCTATTCTTAACGCATTCACTAGCTGAGTAACTGTGCGACATATTTTCATTGTTTTGGCTTTTTGGAGACACTGCTTTGTTACAATCACTCATGTCCACAACCCACGCTGTCATTGAAGAGGACATTCTTGTTGATTTGTGCTTTGGTTGAGTTTCTTCGGCCATCACAACCGAACCACCCGAAACTATTGGCGTTGTTTCAGTTTTTCGTCGTGTAAGAGGGCTCATAGTTTCCTATAAAATACACAATTTTCATTACCTTTTACATAATTCAATACAAACGAAAAAAAAAGTGAAAATAAAACAATAAACAAAGAATACTCGAAACAAACGGATTATATAAACAATAATTACTCTAGGCTGAGTAAAATCCGCTGAACTTGCACCACCGGAAACAATCGGTACAGCTTCCCAACGTTTATCGTTCGTCTGTCGGTTATCTTTAAGTTCATGATTAAACGTCACAGGTAAACTCATACTACATTCCTCCATTTCTTTGTCAGTCGGAGTAACGTATTCGTGACTAACGCTCCTTGTCAAGGACTGCGTCACCTTTGGGGTCCGAATTGATTCGGGTTCAGTCTCCTTCTCCACGGTATCATAATCATACTTGTCCATAGGTACAAAAATTTCACCTTCAACTCGATGACCGGAATAATGTTGAATGGAATTCTGAAACACCAGATTACCCTGGCGCCTTTCCTGTTCCTGTCGAATTAACGATATTTTTTGTTGCTCCGTGGAATCCAATTCAAAAGTGTTACCGCGCACCAAAGCTGGTATCCTATCGTTGTTTATCACATTGTTTTCTGCGTCTGCGTCGACCTTGGAATTTTCCGGACACGGTGAAGGCTGTTGAGTATTCTCGCCGCTGTCAGTCTCTTTTATTTCAACCACCAACGACTCCTTCTCCGTCGTCATCTTGTCATCCGGTGAAACTCGCTTGACTTTGCGCGGCTCTGTCGGTGGTTGAAGGTGTTCCGTTAGTCTCAAATTCGTTTGAAACTCAACGACGTTCTCGCGGGGAGCAAATTTATTGGACTGTTCCTGCTCCGTTGCCTTGTTCGATGGTACGAAAGTTTGTTTCGTCGAGACGATCTCATCGTCATTGAGAGTCGACGCGTCAATGAAGAAATAATTACCAGCGGGCTTGGTGATCTTCTCTGGGATGGATACAGAAGGCTCTGGTGACCTTTCTGTTTTAGATGAAATCCCCACATACTCGAAAGAGTGCGTATGCACGAAAGGAGTAGCATGTTCACTGTCTGAACTGCTACTGTCGGACTCGTAAAATGGATCGTTCAGCACCTGTTTCTCGTAACGTGATATCTCTTCTTCACGTTCTCTAGCTCTGCAATAATATTATATATGTCAATTGCTTAAACAATTGGAAATGAAAATAAGCAAAATAACGTGTCTGAAGTTCTCATCGATTAATTGAAAATATACGTCTCTGTGTTTTGTAATGATTCGTGTGGTTGATTTAGTGATGCTACGGCGGTATTTGTCATTGAATTTAACGGATTAAACTGGTTTTTCATAGATGGTATGAATGAAATATTTATTACCTGGCTCTTTGTACGCTGTCATCGTAAGAACTGGACGAATCCAAATGCTGTTGTTCTGTTTCCGATGATGAGCAAGTAGCACCCGCGTTCATTTCACTGGAACTACAATCCGAAGCTGTCTCCAACAGGCCTTTTAACTTGTGCAATTCGACCCTGCCTTCTGGATGACCGTTGTCCCTACATAGCTGCCGTGCCTTTCTAGCTGTGCTGAGCTTGTTTGAATCCTCATGAGATTCTTCAAAATCTACACTGGAATTCTCTGAAACAGTACTCTCTTGTGGACTCACAGAGCCAGTTTCCAATCCAGAGTCTGCCATGTCGAGAGACAGCGACAGACTCGAGTTTACCACATTTTGAATTGCACTGTCCTCGAAGGAACTGTTGTAGCTGCAGTGCCGAAGGGAATTCTTTTTACATGATCTGAAATCAATTGAATAGTCATTTCTTGCGATATACATTTTTTTTGAAACATTTGAAAAAATAAGAGTCTCACAATTTTGACTGTAGAATTTTTAATATTTATACCGATTGTATTTTTAATTGATTTTTGATAAAATTCTAGATTAATAAATATGATACCCTTCAATGATAGACAACAGGTCATCTGGATAAATTTGTTTTTCGGCACTAAAAACTTTAGGAACGTTAGAGATGATTTTCACCAATATTTTTTCCTCCTCTGTTAAGTCTAAGTTACTATACAGCAGTCTAAAAAAAAAGCACCAATAAAGTTAGAATTACAAATTATTAATCTTTTCATTTCTAACAGTTCTCTTTATTAGAGAATTCGTATTATGTGTTATTATAAGTAAAACGATATCGTAATATAGTTTAATCATGCAGTTTATATTTAATTATTATTTAAAAGATATGAATCATGCAAAATATTATCATGCTTAAATATATTACGTGTGTCGTGAGAGTATTTCTATATCTAAATACATATTTTGTACAATAACTTATTTGCTAATTAATTACTAATTAATTAGTTAATTTATATAAATAAATAAATTGTTGTTAAAGTGTGTTTCTAAGAAAAGAAATTAATTTAGCTTTTTTAAAATAGTACATAAAATGGATAGACAAAAAAATAACATAAAATATTATCTGTGAACACATTATATCACCATATATGCCATTGTGTCATTGTGATCTGGAAATTTACAGACAAAAAACATTCTACATAGTATGTGCAAAATAAATTGGTGATATTTATATAGAAAGTTATTCGTCAAATTAAATGTTACATATTAATTAAATTAATATTACTTGAATTTTATAATTAATTACTTTAATATAAATATGGTATAACACAGAACAGTTGCAAATAAAGATTAAAAAAAAAAAAAAAACGATTTTGTTTAACTGATATAAGTATCATCAATTCTTTGTGTGCAAAGTTTGTGGTGGTGCAAAATGGTTCACGTGGAAGGGTAAATCACTGGAAAGGGTACCTCAAAAAATTTTCAATTTGGTGAAATATCGAGACGACATTGACACGGCAAGTAGCTGTATTGTTATCATATGTAAAATGAGGCTCGAGCACATCATAAAATAGCGGGGATCTTGTCCGCACGATGCATCCGTTCGCTTTTACAACATTACAACCGTGAACTATTTTCAAATCATAATGAAGGGACTCCGTATATATTCTATAATCAAATAAATAAATTTTTATTGTAAATTTTTTATTCATAAATTTCAGCTTCTATCCAAAATTAGTAGTGTCCGTAGAATTTCTAAAAGTATCTTTTTCTTTTGGATTCAGTTTTCTGTTAATGCCTTTAACAAGTTATCATTATTTGAAATTATTACTTAATCGAAAAATATAAATGTAGATTCAGTTTCAATAGCGTGTAAATAAACCGCAAATGGAAAATTTATCCTCTAAGAAGAGAGAATTGCACAAACTCAAAGTCTTCCATCAATCGTGTAACTAACAATGGCCTTTTTAATAAAAACATACTTTACACTTTAATATTATTGCCAGTACTTGTTTAAATAATAAACTTCTTTTCTGTTTAGATTGCACACTTCTTCATTGTTTGAGCCTGTTGATACCTTTGTTAGCAATGAACAGAGTCGAGTTACTGATTCTTGTCTTGAATATAAATGTTATACAATTTAAATTTCAATAAAACTAATAGCAAACGCGTGATAAATAACATAATAATTGATATGTTAATTGAATTTTTTGCCTCTTGTGAAAGAATATTTTTGTTTAAGTTGATTTTTAATATAGTACAATGATTCACTTGGACTAAATAATTAATTAATTGAGGTATTTGTCACATTTATATAAAATTTAAATATACTGTACAATATAAAAAAGAAAAAACACGGCATTATTTCACACTGTAAAAAATATTAGTCAATTTTATAGAAAATTTTTAATCTTGGTTTAAATTCAAATTTCAAATCATGCATTTTTTTTTATTTGTTAAATGGATAAGTGCATTATTTTAAAAAGGCAAATAAAAGATAATCGTGAGATATTATTACATTTGGAATATTATTTCTTGCCTAAAATAATATATGAAGTTTGTTCTTACATTTAATTTTTTAAATGAAATATTCAAAACTTATTATATTTAAATATTATATTTAAATTATAAAATACTTACTATTAATAGTATCACGTTAAATAGTCACGTTTAATAAATATTGATAAGAAATTGAATCTATAAAAAAGAAAAAAAAAAAAGAGGATAGTTACCGAAATATATCTCGCTGTAGTGTATTGATGCTTTGTAAATAAGTATGTTCGAAATCAAGTTTTCTGCGTCGTTGGAAGCTGTCGTTTTTCGTAGTTTTTGGAAGGGCACAGTGGCGAAGGTGGTAACGATAATGGCAAGTGTTGGGTCTATCGAATTTTCCACCTTGCTTAATGCTGCTGACGCCTGCAGCCATCAGGCATATCTACTTTTCCTTTCTAGTTCATCTCTGGAATACAAAACCTTCAATTAGAGACTCGAGTTAAACATTTCTTTAATTTCTTTTTAATAGAAATAATTAATTACACTGAAAGAACAATGAAGCATATTTGTTTTTTATCAATTTCAAGCTTAATTATATGATATATCTTAATTTTTCTTTCACGTACAACGAAAGATAATGAAACGTTGTAATTAGAAAAAATTAATGCATTTCTTTAATTTGCTTCTGTGCTAGTTTATTTGCAAAAATAAAATAATTAGAAAATAAAAATAAGTTATATGCTACCACAAGCACTGATGCTCCGTTATAAATACCATGTTTATCTCGCTCTGTTATATGGGGGCAATAAGAAAGTGTGCAGCACCAATTGATAATAATAACGGATTTCTGAAGAAACTGCATAACGAGAAATATTTGCTTTTTACATCATTTGAAATTAAAAGAAAAGAAAAGAAAATAATAAATGATGTTTAAAGTTGCTGCTTAATCTGAATGAACAAAAAAATGATGTAGGTGGTCAAGTTTGACTTGATTATTGAAATTTTTTAAGCGATATAGAATGATGTAATAAGAACGAGCCGTATGTAATAAACAAACCATGATGAATCAATAATTTACTAAACAATTAGTTCAGCATAATTAATTGCTTGACGAAACACTGCGATGACTTGATTTAGGTATAACTTTAGAGCCATTAATCATCTCTCGATGATTTAAAAATTCTCTTTTAAGATGTATATAATATTGGTGAAGTGAAAGAAAAAATTTGTATTGAGTCATTAATTTTAGAAATAATGAAAATTTCATATGCTCATCTGTAATAACTTTGCTTTGAGATGTATGGCTTGTGTGTTGGCTAATTTTTTGTTCTTTGAATATTATTTATCATTTACAGAATTAAATTCAAATAATTTTTGATTTGCATTTCATTTTTGGTAAGGTGCAAACGAACGTTACCAATGTACAATTTAAGAATAACTCACAAATTATCAATAAAACATTTTGAAATAGATACATTGACGATTTGTAAATTCAATGAATGGCGTATTATATTTATTTTATGCTTGATTAGTCATAGATATTTAATATGCTGGAAGCCCTTTCGCATATGTCTCTATTGGTAGTGTCTGTGATAAATATCGTATAAATCCGATCAAATGTAATTGCAAATGCGTTTGATGAAAAATTATCAAACGCAAAATTAACAAAATTATCAATTATTACGGATATTTTTTAAATAATCTAAATTTCAATTAAGTTCATTTATTACTTTTCCAACTTTCTCTAATATTTTTCTTCATATTTTTATTATGTCATGTAATTTCATCATTCATTTGTAATTTCATAAATCATAAATTATAATATTTCAATTACATATTTATATCTCACCAACGCCATAAACAAATTATATACACATCAGACTTAATGTTCCAAATATAAATTAATTACAGTTGAACTGTTTGTTATTATCTTTTTTACAACGTATGGGAAGTATCATCAATTTTTTTTCATACCTATTTTTGTATTTTATTACATAAATTAAAACAATCGATTAGACATTGTAATTTATTTCGAATTCTAATAACAACATTTGGAAAATTTTCCAAGAAAAACTGCAACGTAAAAACAGCATTTCTATCTATTAAACAATATATTAACAGTGCACATTTTACAAAAAACGAATATATTGGTACTCCGAATAGTATAGATTTAGTGAAGAAGTGTGAAAAATGGATGAGCAAAAAAAAAATTGCTGTTTAGAATACCGAAAGAAAGACGGGAATTATTTCATTTTAAAACATTGAAGAGAAATAAATTCAACGCTTAACTAGAATAAGAAAATAAGTATTTAAAGAAGAGAATACGATAACAATAATAACGACGATAAAAATGAGTAAATAAAAAGTGACACATGACAATGCGAGCAATTCGGAGCGTGCGAATTAGTTGGCGAATTTGTGTATGTGTTGGCATAGAGAGGCAAAGAGAAGGATGCTTAGTAGCTTGGCGAAAAGTAAGAACTTGTAGTTTGACAGCTGTCAAAATGCAAGGGTAACGTTACCTATTTGGTTGTGCATTGTGTCAGTTAGTCCAGTTAATGGATACGAGGCTGGATTATCGGCCGGGTAGTCAGTTTTAAAAGCGACCCTTTTCTCGATAATTTATTGATCGCTCGCGCCGCAGTTTGCGCTTAGACGATTAACTCAACAATGCACACAGTTAAGAACAGCCGAAAACAGCAATCGAGCGGCGTTCCTCCAAATTTCTCGATGAAGTCGCGTGGCTCACATTTGCGAAACCCGAGACTCACTATTGTCCGGTTCCGAAGACAATGTTGATTTTTTTTTTTTTTTCTGCAAATCAAATGCCAATACTGCTACATACTGACTGACTGATGTACGATATCTCCGCAGCCTGCGTTTCGATCATGCTACGGCTATGCGCCACTGATACGGTGCTGCCACCTGCACGATTTTAATTGGCCAATGCGTGCGCGCGATGCTCAAAGTTCCCAGGCCTCGCTTTTTTCTTTAAAATTCGCAATTTTATATTCACTCGCAATTTCTTTTATTTCCTTTTATCAATCGTTTGTTTAATCAATAAACTATGCAAATTTTGATTGGACAAAATAAAAAAAGATTTATTTTTAAAACAAATTGGAAGATTTTGCAAAATATTAATTGCTACTTTACAATAAGAGGGGTTTCATTAATTTCATGGGATCATTAATATTCAAATGTTTTATTTTCATTGTTCTATTTCAGACTGTTTGTTTCTTATTTATTTGTACAAATAAAATTACATTTCTTAATGCAAATATTGTGTAAAATTGTTCATAATAAAGTCTTATTTTAT
>JABFQA010001325.1:0-14171 GCA_022817065.1 Probaryconus sp. ZL-2020 | reverse complement strand
TTTGCATTATCGGTTGGTTTTGTAATTAAAAAAGGAAGGAAAGTTAACAATAATTTGTTAGGCTGGTTTAAAACTCGTAACAATTTCAAATGCTTGTGTGACATTTAAAGATCTATAATTTTTTACTTTAAAACATTCAAAAATTATCAAAACTTATAGAGTCGATAAAATTAGTTATGTGATCTTCTGAAATTATCGAGATTATATAAAATATGATTTGTTAACAACTGTATTAATCTAGGCTAACATAATTTTTGAACTCTTCTTCTGCATAATCTCAAAGCAAACTCTTTGAATGCCAGAACCATTTTACATTGTCTTCATTTTAAATTGTTGATTTAGTTCAGGAACGTACTTCAAGGAATGAAAAACGTGGAAACTCTGACGTTTCAATACTTGCATTGATAATGTAAATGCACTTGCACGTAATGATTCAATTTCTCAGGCTTACTTGTTCGATGCTTTATTCTCTATTATATTATAAAGAATTTGACTTAAATAAATGCTGAATATAATAATATATATATACACAAAATTTTTAGATAAATTAAATTAGTACACACAAGTGCGCTACATTTTGTTTCGATTCTCCTTGACTATACATATATAGTGTGAAAATAATTTATATATACATTTATATAATAATATTTATATACATATCTATTTATAGATATACATAATATTTTAGGATAAAATTTCTTTAATATTCTTTTGAAAATGATTGTGTTGAACTGCTGAAAGATTGTCAGAAAAAGAAGATCCGTCTGTGTAAATTTCAATTATTTTTGCAAATTAAAATGAACATAGTTGTACTTTAAAATATTCATTCAAATTGAAACGTTAAAGGTTTCTAACTCTTCTTGGAAGAGCACGAAAGATATTTGATTTTATAGAATAATTAGAAAATAGTGCACATTAATTTCATTCAGTTATGAAATTCAAAACCGATTCCATTTAAAATCTCAGATTAATGCCTCAATATAAAATGTTAACATAATATAAAAAATTTGATTAAGAAATATAGAGAAGTAAAATTATATAATACTAACAAACAATGATCACAACATAATATAACACAATCAATAATATAATGATTTGTAACAAATTAGTTATAACAATTACTGAAAACGTCTAAAATTATTTGAAATATATTACATATATATAAAAATTATAATATTGATTTTATATTCCACTTATTCTAATTTATTTACAAACAATTGAGACAAAATAAGTCAATTCAGAATAAATATACTATACAAATGGTGTACAAATTTTCAAGCAGTTATTCAACCAAATTCAGGAATATCATTGTCTTGAACTAATTAGAGATTACTGGTTGGTCATTAGTAAACGTCACTTTTAGGATCTCTCTCGCGAAAGAATCCCTTTTCAATTTTGCATTCCCTAATAGTAACTGTTTTAAGATTAACAGTGACATCAGTAATGAATACTTGATCTGCAACAGGATTTCTTGCGTGCCAGTAGTCAGTTCCAGGACTCATCAAGGGCACGTAAATGTCAGACTTGATGATTTCTGTTTGTTTGTTACTTGGTGTGTTATTGTTATTATTATTGTTGTTGTTGTTGTTGTTATTATTGTTATTGTTGTTGTTATTGCTTATACTATTGTTGTTATTGTTATTGTGACTGTGGTGGCCATTGACAACGGGAGGTAACCTGTTGTTGTTTGTGTAAGAGTCAGTAGGGCTTGGGGACTTGTATCCATTTGTTTCAGTAGTTATTGCAGGAGTTTGTTTCTCCTTGCCGTGGTCTGTTAAATGCCTCTTTTTGGTTGGTTGCTCTAACGGCGTATCTATTTCTGGGGAAATAGACGCCGGGAGGGCACGGGGCAATGAAGGGGGAGGACCATGAGGTACGTCTGCCTCTGCCCTCTTTTTCTCCTGAACAGCAGGCGCGGGAGTCGTTGGCACTGCTGGTAAAGGCTCCTCCGGAGTTGATTTTGGAGTTGACGATGAAGGCCTTTTACCATTTACTTTGTGATTCTAATAATTGAAATAGAAAATTGATTAATATGATTTTATATATATATATCGATGGCTCTTATCAAAAACGCCCCAACTCAGAATTGCATTCTAAAAAGCCCCAACTCATTTTGGCTAATGTTAAGTACCATATACCATAATGAATTGGGGCATTTTAAAATATAAATCTGAGTCGGGGCATTTTTAATAGGAGCCATCGATATAGTTTTTTTTTTTTTTCTAATAATCTGATTAGTAATGAATAATACGAACATGATAAGGTGTTGAGTTTCCTTTGAGTGGTAGTAGTTTGGGTATCTTATTAGGCGATAGGTTTCCAATTCCATTCGTTGGACTGCTGGTTGTAATAGTGACGCCAATCTTCCCTGATTCTTTGCTCAAGACCTCAGCTTTCCTTTTGGTGCCAGCAGGTTCTCTCGGTAGTAGAGGAATATCTACGCTGCTATCTGTGTCGGAATCAACACCAAAATTCGACGTCGTAAGGTCTGGAGGCGTTGGAGATTCGTGCCCATCTAAAGAACTGTGTCGAGTGTCCTCGTCGTTAGTTACGTTATTCAGTCGTGGTGTGTTTGCCCTCGGTGTAGATTCGTCCTGACTATCTTCTCCAACTCTTTCGTCTCCACCGGGTTCTTCTTCTACCACAAGATTTGCCAAAACTTGTTCCTGGGGAGAGAGGAGTTGTTTAGATTTCTCGAAAATGTTAGTTTCGATTGAAATTTAATTGGTGCAATTTTAATTGAATGGTTTTGTTGAAATTTTTTGAAATTTTAAAATTCTTATACAACGATATTGTGATATCAACTTACATTATATCTAATATCCCTTCTCCTAGGCCTTCGCGTAACTACGTCAGTTCCTTTTTGGCTCTCTTCGTATAATTCTATTAATCTTACATCTAAAATATTTTCTTCTGGTTCCCATGTGTTGTATCTGAAAATAAATTTACAATATAACAACTTGTATGTTGAGAATGAGAATCGATGAAATTTCTAAGGGGATTTTTTTACTCTATAAAGGAAAGTCGCAAATTCTTTTTCAAACAGGAAGACTAATGTGGTAAAAATAGTACATATACTCAAGGGAGAAGAGCATTTCATCTCCCTATCTATCTACCCTTGAAAGTATATCATTTGATTGTAATGCTGCTAGGTATACTTAGTATTCTAAAAAAGAACTCCATTTCAATTGAATTTAAAAAAAGTTTATACGGCGAATTTTTTGTTAAAATACAAGGTTTAGACAATGTATTTTTATCCATAAGTATGTTTGTTTTCGAATTTATTAAAATTTTTTTTACGAAGTAAATGTTTAAAACAAACGATATAGATTTATACTGCATGATTATACTTTTTCGAGTAAAAATGTTAATACTTTGAGAATTACTTACTTTTTACTCCATCCTTTCCATTTGACAAAATATTCCACTTTGCCCTGTAACGAGAAGATTGGCAATTAATAGACATATTTGACAATTTTTGAAAATCATCTTTAATTTAAACGTATTTTATAATAAATAAAAAAAAAAATTATCTACATAATGAGATTTTAACGGGTATCTGAGGATTTATTAAAAAAACTGTTAAATCGGGATGTGAATCCGAAAATACAAAATCTCCAGGGACTGTTCTCAATTGCGGGTTTTGGGCCAAAACTGGATTTTCCCGAAAATGTCGAGTTTTTTCCTATTCTCGGAAAAATAATGGTGCTTCGCAAGAGTAATGTCAGTAACGCAACAATGCTGTAATTTAAAATCATGTCGAAATTTATATTTTTCAGTCCAAATGTCGTTTTTGGTAAAAATATAAGTTTGGAGCATCGACATCATAAACATCGTATACTCGATGTTTATTCTTCTAATTTAGTTGAATCAGTTTCACATAAATTTAATAGCTCATGCAATAATCGAATTCTTTTCCGGTATAAGAAAATTAGTAACATCATAGATTCGTGACATTTATGTAGTATAGATACAATCATACGACCCTAAGCTTCGGTTGGATGCCCGGTTGCATAACGGAATTTGTTTCACAAACACAGCTTTACAACTTGCGGGTAACTGAGGTGAGGAACACCTACTACAGATATAGTTTACTTTATTACCGTTAACACGGTAATTCTCTGGTGATTTAGCATTTGAACATCACTGCCTATTTGTGTACGTGAATCTTAATTACTATTGCCTATTGTGTATTAGAAACTAGGCGCATCATTTGTTCATTTCAATACCATCCATCTTTGTAGGTAACAAATATTTTTTTAAACTACTGACTTCAAGTTGTACGCGATGAATCTATAATTTAACATTATTAGACGAGAAAAATATTTTGGAACCCCTCCGGTAATCTTTAACAGAAGATTCGTAATGCTACAATTGTTATTCAAAAAGAAAATTATTAGAGTACATTTTAATTAATTTTGGTCTTCATTTTTTTTTATTGTTAAAAGTGATTGAATTTATTGATTTATGATAATATAATATTTTAAGAGATCATGAAAATCTTACGTCCTTGTTTCGCAATGTTTGAGTCTTGATTATTTCATAGTTTGGTAAAGAGAGTCAACTACTCGAAAATCGATTTCACGAAGACACATTGCCGTCGACGAAATTCTCGATGTATTGCATGTGGTAGGGTCGATAAAACGGGTAGCGTTGATTCACGAATTTTTCGTTCATTCGCCAAAAGTTGTCGATTAAATTTTACCGGTAAATATATAGCGTATATTGCACAGTATAATATAGTATAACAATGGTATAAATTACATATGCAAGGTGAACCAGTTTAATATGTAGGTTACTTTTTTGTCGTGTAAGATAGGAGATATATAAAAAAAGAAAATTAATTCGATTGAATATTTACTGGATTTTATTCGGTATCTTCCGATGAAATTTTTGGAACATTTTGAAATGTGTTTAAATATCTAGTGAACATTCTGTTTCACCATTTTTTAGAATATTTTTCGGTAAAATTTAATAATAACAAATAATTTCATTATTTGTACATATTAAAACGTTCAAAAATATGAGATACAAATACCAGGCGATTATAAAAGCCATTGTTATATATTCATTGTACTTTTTTCATTGAAAAATGCGTTCTCGATTTTTACATTATTTAGTTATTGTTCGTTTGGTGCAATCCAAGTGAATCCTACATTCATATTTTGTTGCAGTACAATATCAGTTCAGCATATCTGTATATAAATGAAACAATCTGTATGTCATACAGTATCTATTGAAAGCAATATGAAAAAGTAACAACTTGTATTCTATTTGACATGAAACAAAATACTACAAGTATTTTGCTGTAAAGACTGGTTTACAGAAAAATCATTTTCTGTTGATTGGAAATGTTCAAAATTTTAAATTGCAAACATCTACAATTACACCGTAGATTGATCAGGAATTGATATTAATATTATCGGATTATATATTCCGGTAATTATATTTTTAATTATTTACATTTTAATTGATATAAACTTATCAACATTTATTGGCACATTGAATCAATGAAGTCTATTTTGAATAGGTTAATATTTTTACGCAATAGACAATGTGCAGTATACAATTAGTAATGACTTGCAGGATGCGTTTGTAAGATCATTGTGGACTTAGTAATGAGGGAAGTGTAAATGTCGTCTGTTTGCAATGTTATTGTAACAAATTATCTAATGCCTATTGTTGTCGATAGCAAACAATAATATGAATAATTGAATGTTTAATATTTTTGTGATATAATTTCGAAAGGATTTCTTATGAACGTAGTTGAAGTTTCAAATGTTTACTTTATGAACGAATTTAACTTATTCGTGCAATATATTAAAAGAAGTAGAGCAAAAGAATGAAGTATATTTTTTGCTAATGATTTTCTGAAGCTCATTTGTATTTTGTGCCAGTTCTTTTAATATATTACACAAATGATCCACATTTGTTTATAAAATAAACGTTTGAAACTTCAGCTACGTTCTTACGAAAGGTATTCGGAATTACCAAAAATATATTTACATACAGTGACCGGGGGAATCCATTCTCGTAAGTAGATTCAACCGTCTGTGAATTTTTTAGATTGAATATTGCAGTGAATTGTACATTTTTAATTTTGTTCCACATAAAGAAAAAAAATTGAAATACAGGTCGCGGAATGTTCACAATATTTCGTTGCTCTAACGATGGGAGTACACATTTTTCTAAGTCGTGGTTTTGGGAATATGCGTACGCTAATTGATGAAGTAACGAACGTTGTCCACTTTGGTGTTATCTGTTGCATATCAATTTTTTCTTTGTAAGAGTAATCGCGCGATAAATGCCTTGGTCATAAACGACAGCCACACGCTTACCAGACATTGTCGGGTGGTTGATAGACATTTCCGAAGTTGCCTTATATTTGTAATCATTAGGCAAACGTCAGGTTAATGTCTGGCAAGCATGAGGCGCGCGGTTATTATCCAGCTTTTCGAGATGGTAGCTAGATTACGCATTATCACGTAGAACATACTTATTTACTAGTTTTGAGCAGTTCATTACTTTCTCTTATTGAAATTTGTTGTTATGTGATAGCATAGTAATTTGGGAAAGTTTTAGGTGTACTCTTTATGTGTTTAATGGATTTGAATTCAGTTAGCTGTAGATTGTAGTGTTTTCAACAAAATTTGAATGTGTTCAAATGTTATTTTCGATGTTTTCATTAGTAATCTTCTGTTGTAACTTCCTACTTGAATGTTCTCCAAACTTCCTATGATTAGTCGGTGTTTTTATATTGTAATAAAGTGAGAATTGAAAAAATATCTGTATGGCATGATAATATGCTAAGTAAAAAGATGCATTTCATAAATTAAAGGATAGTCCATGAATGTCTAACTGGAGGAAGTAGTTTATTATTTCGGAATAAGCAAATTCCATCTGGTATGTTCACGCGGGAAGCGCTTCTAACTTCATTTTCTCTTCAACAACAGCAGGTATCAATGCGTACCAACATCCGTTGGCATTTAACGACTATACGTTGCGAAGCACCACACTCGGAATAAATCAGCGAAGGAGGGGCAAAGAGGCAATGGAGTGGCTGTAAGATTGTTCAGTGGTGGGGAGAAGAGAAACGACTCCAATGCATAAACAAAATTCTTGTCCTGTCGACTGGCGCCATCATTGGCATTAAAGCGAATTAAACTATCGCTTACCCGCTTCTCTCTCTTTTTCATAATCCTCTCGGCAGCGTAAACTCTGTCGCCTAACTCCATGTTGTTTTATGCGATGTAATAATCCAATAAATCAGCAATTAATCCACAATTGTGATATATCCAAGAAATGCACTTGTTATACGCAATGCTAGCACAATAATCCAATTTGATGTCGATCGGTTATAACTTGAGAACTTCACTGTTATCAAACACTGCACACACACTTATAAATAATTGATGAATGAGTTCATAATTATTTTTTTTTTTTTTGTTTATGGTCATTAACGGCCTAAAGCACGTGTTGTGCACGGACCCAAGTATTTAGCAGTCATGATCGATGTTTTTTGCTCTGACTCTCGTCGGCCAATGATTAGGGACGTCGAATGTAGTACGTATTACCACACGTACAGATGACGGCACTATTTCGGGCCAACGTTTTTTGAACGGTTAGTAGTGCAACCGGCGAGCACGGACGACGTACGCGAGCACATACGTCCCATCAGTGAAAAATTGTTAAAAGGCAGCGTTTCGCTTGCCGCAATTGGGTATTATTTCGGTCCCAGGTAAACCCGGTATCAAGGACTCGATGCTTCTGTCGGCATCAACGGTAACAAAATCGCGCGAAACCGAAAACTACAAGTTTTCGGTGGCGGTGCGCTGCTGCCGTTTCGTTCGGGCGAGATCGGTCCGTGACGTCAGCGATTCCCCCTTGCGTCGTAAACACCAAACATGGCCGTCGTGGAGAAATACACTGGCTAAGTGCGTCCACGTTCAAGGGACAAAGGAAGCTACGCGCAACACAATGAGCGCTTCGGGTGTCCTTAGGACAATCCGGACGATGTATTTCGTCGATTAATTAGTCCTGTGACCTTCGAAGACGAAGGTAATCCAAGGTACGGAGCGACGTGACGTCGCATCCAACACACTCTCCGGTTCGAGGCCGACTAGAGTCGAAGTCCGCCGAACCTACCTCGTAGCCCGGTGGACTCGTCCGACCCGTACTCAACTTTAAGAAGGGGGAGAGAATGATGTTCAGAGAAGGGATGGATCGTGGCGGCGTGCGCGAAGAGAAGAGGGTGTAATCGGGGGAGAGCGAGTACATGAACGAGAGAAAAAGAATTGAGGGATGCGAGGGGAGAGTCGGAGAACAGCGCGCGCAATGGAGGTAGGGGGAAACCGTCCTCGGGACAAGAAAGCCGACTGCTTGCCACCCTGTTCCCCCTGTTTGTGTGTGTTCGCGCTGTCGAATGCGACGTTGCCAAGCACACTCGTCGATAGTCGCAGTAAATGTCAGCGCTAGAGTTAACCACCTTTTCTCCCGACTTTATGCCATTTGAACGAAACGAAACACTGGATTATCCACTTGCACTAGAATTTTTTACCGTCCTGATGACGATTTTCCTCTGGGATAAGATATGTTGTCGTAGAACCTTTGGGATATTTCTCCTACCGGGTGTCCTGTGTGTACAAAAGGTGACAACGTCGCAGTCCCTCTGGCGATGTACCGTCACACAATTGCACACGCTTTGGCGCTAACGGATCCAGTAAACAGTTTCCGGTTCGTATTATGGGAAGCTGTCCAAGTCCAAACTTGGACTTCACGCACGAAGTTAGTTGAAGTACACTAGTCACTGGTAAATCGCGACGCGTGCAGTCTCGACGGATTCCGAAACAAGAATGTCCTCCGCGTCGACGGGAAGAGACGGGGCCGCTCTTCTCGGTCCTTCGGCGTAGGCGCTTAAATAAAAAGCTACATCGGCTGGCGTCTGATTGGCCGACAGACTGGAGCACTCCAGCAGTTGGACCGGTGCGAGTGGTCTCGGCCAATCGTCGCTCAGGGACGGCCTATGAAACTTCCCCTCGCTTGCTGATGTGGGCGTGGTCCGATTCGAGCGGGGTTGCGTTTAGCCGCGAAATCTGCCGCTTCTGGTGCTCGTTTCGAGTGTGTACCCCACCCCACCGCACCCTTCCCCCCGACCTGACGCCTCGGGTACCCGAATAGCAAAATTGCCGCGCCACCGGTTCGTTTCTCCGTCGCAACGGATGTACGTCGTGCTTCACGAGCGCGATTTCGTGCGCGCTCGTGAGGGCTGTGGCGGGGCAAAGGGGGCGCCAATGCTTCCCCTCTCGCGAGAGCGACGGTATTGAAATATTCCGGAGAGTCGTGCGGCGATGCCGCTTTTACCCGCCGCGCGCTCTCTTCACGGTGGTTCGGCGCTCTCTTTTCAGCGAGCGGTGCGCTCTTCCGCGACTTTTTTGTTCGTTCTCTTCCTCTTCTTTTGCTTCTTCGCGTTTGCCCCCTTCTCTTCCGCTCTCTCTGCCCCGTTGCCGCGCCAACTGCAGATTAACCACCAGCGTCGTTAAGACACAACCGGCCCGTACCTTCTTCTGCGCGCCAATTCTTCCGCCTCCCCTTATTCGCATACCGACTACTATTTTGCTTATTCCTGACTGTTCGTCCCTTAACTCCCTTAGGAAAAAATTGTTCACTACATTGCTTGCTATGCGTAACGCGTAATAATTATGTCTTTACAATTACTCTTTTTCAAATAATTTTCTTATTAGAAATGAGACAATATCATGTCGCCGTTTTTGTATATCTTCATATGTTATTTTAAACAATTTAGTGATTAATCAAACAGTTTATCTAATTGAGCTGAATATATTACTATTTTAAATAAATATTTAGCTACTGCAATGATATGTTCGACTGAGAGACTCATATTTCTGTAGCTAAATAACATTTGTCTATATAAACTAATCAAATTTTGCATTGTTAACACGCAAATACTTGTAATTCGAATTCACTCCGCATAAATTTGTCGATGAATTAATCGATGAAAACTTAAATAAATCATACCGTTGTGTAGTTCAGTTGAAATATACAATGGCCATAATTTGGCATGGAAATATCCTTGAAAAGCGTATTGAAATTTGAATAACTTCGAGTTGGGCTACAGAAGAATCAAGAATGATCATAATGTTTTTCTACTTTGTATAATTGTGATTTATTCCCCGGAATATCCGCCATTATACTATCTTTTCGACTATATTATAGGCCTAACTCGAGTTTACTTGATTTCCATTATAGAAAATATATTTCCATCGGATATAACATTGATTTGGCAAAATTCTGCACAATTTTCGACACAATGTTTCAAATATAGTTTCTATACTGATTGCAATATGGAAACAGTTTAATATAAAGATTTTAAAACTCTCAAAACTGCACAGAGAGAAAAATTATTAGTGGCCATAAAAGAGATGGATAGAATAGAAATTAGATGAGAGAGAGAAAGACGAAGAGAGAACGACTTATACATCGTCTTAATTTGTATTATTGCCGAACAATGGAGGTACTCGGACCTGAATTCAAATGCTTCTTGAAAAACGGTTATCAGTTTGTTAAATTTGTGAATGCTGTTGAACGCATTGTCATTACGTTCTCAGAAATGAGGGTAGACTAAGGTGTCTTTGATTTTTTTTGTCAAACTTCTCGCGATCGATCGTATGTGATAAAAATTCAGTTGTTACCGCATGACAGGCTCGAATGAGACACTTGGTGCCGTTTAAAAATAGTCGGCATATCATCCGGTTACCATCAGAATCGTCACGCAACAATGCATACGATGACCTCGTACTTAGTCAGCCATTCGCAAAAGCTCGCGCTAGACAAGACGTTGACGAAAGCCTTGTCTATCTTTTGCTAACCCATTAGCATCGGCTTATTTGCGTGAAGGTGATTTTTTAGCGCAATGAACCGATGATATTCTAGTTCAAGGTCTGCCTTGAAAAATCTAAACATTCATTGAATGCTCTACTTTATATCCGCGCAACTACGAAAACTACTTGCTGTAAATTGTTTTTTGCCTCAATCCAGGTGAAAAAAGAACCAGATTGACGACAATCTATTTTTCTTTTCAATTCATTTTAATGTCTACAATCGACAATATTCATATTTTACAATATTTATCGTGCGATGACATTTCCTCAGTGCAATTTACGTATCTTCTGATGAACCGTCAGACAACATTATGAATCACGATCACGATCCAGAATGTTTACAGACTGATGTCAATGTGATAAATATTTAAAAAATTAAATAAATCTTCTTTGTTGATGTTTAATGAATCTGAAGTTGCCTGAATGAATTCATCACGTTTTCCGATGGAAGATATCGCGCATGGCAGATCACGCGACAAATAAATGATTAGCTTCTTTTTTGTTCTTAAAAAATGTATAGATATACGTCTGATTTCTTCGATATTATCAATGGTTTATGACTCTAATGGAGTGTTAATAACTGTAATAATTCGTTGCGATAAGAATTTCAGAGACGTTCCGTTTTATTAAAAACAATTATCTTCGACAAAATGAGTATAAGTATATTACATTTATTTGTTTGCACATTTTTCAAAATTTGATTGATTGCACACTTGGAATTTCTTTCTCGGTAATCGAATCCGAATAGATTCGAGTTAAAAAAGGTGGTTTTGATTCAATTTTTGTTACTATCTCGTTGGGGTTAATGACGATAAATTAATTTTCAGTTTATTAAACATTCAATGTCTACCTGTATATATAGTTTAAAATCGGACCGCGAAAATAAATTTTCTTCTCTACAATTTCCATTAATTTTGCAAAAGCTGACCGTGCTAGTTTTACTTTATTTAGTACTAGATTTAATTCCAAGAAATTAGCATCTTATTTTCACTTAGTTCATTGGCAAAATGTCTATTTATCCTTTACGTTCAATTTGAATTTGCTCATTAGTTCTTGATATTTCAGTGACTAAAATTTAATGATTTTATGGTGAAAACTATGTTTTAGAATGCTGCAGTGAAAATATTTTGAAGATAATTTTGTACTGAAAATAGTTGTTGGATTATGTTGTAGTAAATCACATTTTCAAAGATACTAATGATCATTTCTTTAGCCGATTGTGAAAATTTCGTTGAAAATCAACGTTGGAAACTTTACGAGCGTAAAATTAATGTATAAATTCATTCACTTATTATCTTTGTATTCTACGATGCGCATTGCGTCACACATTGCGTCAATTTTGCGTTTAAACTCTATTCCGGGTTATCATGAGCTTATTTAGGAGGTGAACAAATAATTTAAATTTCAAATTCCCTCTTGACTTGAACTCATTATTCCATTTGTTCATTTATTTTTCATTACACGCTCAAACAGAATCGCAATCAACAGTTGACCCAACAAACTTTCGTACTCAAATTCACGTGACTCTGCACATTTATTATTAACCAATCGAATATTGTTTATCATAAAAGAAAATAAAAAAAGAGAGCTATCCATTTGGGGGATTTTTTGCCGCATGCGTAATCTTGAGCTGAGAGAATCCCGGGCGCATTTTTTCTCCTACAAATTGATCCCAAAATGTAATTGCATTCGAGATTGTGACTTCCCCTCGTTGCCGTAGCATCCATCGTGAACACGGCAACGTTGTGAACAGGGCGTGGCGCGTTCCTCGTGTGTCTGAAACTTCGAGAGTTCTCCCTTCGACTTCACGGAAAGGCTCATCAAATGATCCCACGTTAAAAGACTTTTGCTGACTACCATGAAAATACCATCATTTCCAAATTCAAAATTCAACCGTCCAAATGTTCTTCTTTCATTTTTCTTTTACTTTTCCGGCTTATTATGGTTTACTGTACAGGATTTAATGGTCAAAAAAGTATTGAATATGACTCGGTTTATGGGAAAGTATCTCATTAATTAATGGAAAATTACATCATGCGAACCTATTTGCAAACGTTCTTCTTGAAAATCTTCTTACTTGAAAATCTTAAAATCAATTGAAATGACGATTGTTGTTAAAGTATTTTACAAACTCTCTAGCTCTAAACTCGAAATGTTTTGCTCTAAGTTTTTATGTTGTAACCTTCTATTTTATAGATTTCATATAATACTTTTTAGAGAACTGTATGAAATGCCTTTTTCTGTGAATCTTTATCAAAAGAAATGTTGATTTTGGATTGAAATCTATAGGAAAATTGGAAGCAATTTTGTTGACGGTTTAACAACAAATGAAACAAAGTCAATATCGCGTTCTCTTTAACTTCGCGCTGGTTCTTCTATAATTGCCAATTTCGGTGTATCATTGGATTTTTGAAGCCTGATTGAAAATGTTCTGAAACGAGCACGCGTTTAAAATAAACATGGCCGCTTTTTCTTTATTAAGAGCGCGCGACTCTATACATGTAACGCATATTACGTAACAGTTAGTGACCGAAATACTTCATTGGACCATCGGAGGCAACTTTCATCACGTTTTTATGGATCGCAGAGTAAATATTTAATGTGTGTCATGAGAAATCGACATTCCACCAGCCGACTAGTGTTGTTACTTATTCAGCGCGTTGCTTTTCATTAGAAACAATTACAGCGAAGCAACACAAATAACTTATACTTTGCACCGACAATTCGCATTACAAAACCGGTACATTCCATCGGCGAGCCCCGACTTTGTAAACAATTTTTCATAACGCATTGTGTTATAACGATTATTGTGACTCGCGTGATTTTAAACGATGCGTTTAGTTTAGAATTAGAATCACCAGCAGACGTCATTATCTCGAAGATTATTTTAAGATTTAAAAGGAATCGGAAAATTCATTATTTTGAATATTACAAAGAATATTACAAAGAATCTTAAAGAATGAAAAAATGTGATTCTCTTTTAAATTTCTTATATCATTTTTAGAAACGTATCAAACAGAGTTTAACTGATAACAGATTTGGAGTAATGTAATAATATTTAAAATTAAGAAACATACTTATTTTTACTGTATTTCTAATATTATAATGTTAATCTGAAAAAAGATTTTTTGTATTAAGAATCATATTCAGGTATACACTGAGATAAATAATTTGGTTGAATCAACTAAATAATTTAGTTGGATAAATTTAAATATTATTTTCCAAATTATAGAAGATTAGTCATATTTATAAACATTATTTATAGAATGCATT
>JABFQA010001324.1:0-14172 GCA_022817065.1 Probaryconus sp. ZL-2020 | reverse complement strand
AATGTTGTCGGGACATCCCTCTAATAGACTACGATTTTCCACCTTCTACGAGACCTGGTGAATTTTCCGAGGCATAGAAGGGGTTAATCGGTATGTAATTTATTAGAGGGAGGTCCCGACAACATTTTACAACCATAAAATTCCCGAAGAATCTGATTCTTCAATTTTTTTAAATTTTCAATTTTTTCGATGAAATAATCATTGAGAACTTCAGGCACATAACAAAATTCCTTATCAAAAACCTATTAATGATATTCTGCAAAGATCCTTTCTAATTATTGTTATGTTATAATCATTCAAAATGATAATTTACAAATAAAAAAAAAAAAAAAAACGTTCAACAGAAACATTTTATAAAGAATCTTTAGTGGAAACGTTAAAAAATGTTTCGAACGAAAATACTCTGAAACTGTGTAAAATATTCCACTTTAAAACAGAGGAAGAAACACTTTCTCACGTGCGATAAAAACTGTCTAAGCTCTCATTACATCCCAGCCATCGTCCATATAATTCCCCACGTAGATTTCTCATTTGAAACTCATTACATTTAAACAAAACGTCGGCGCAAAACGCTTAATGATGGAAACGAAAGAGGAGCGTTTCACAATCGACATTCGCGGCAGGTTACAGTTGGCTTGCGCAAACGAGCAGACAGTTTGATGATTTCCATAAACGAGGAAGCGGTGCGTTTCATTCAATCTGCCGATGAAACGCAGATAACGTTTTCTTATCTCGATATACGGTGTATCGTTGCCCGCGAGGTCAGGGCGAAGAGGGAGGAGGGACAGATAATAAGCCAAGAAAGTCGGCCGCCAATGGGAGGAGGCGTGAACCGACAATTGAATATATCCCTGTCTGTGCGCGTGACTCCGTATACATCACTCTTGCAACGCTTATAATTATCTGCCAAAGCCAATTTTTCAATTCCCAAGCATCTGTAGACGTTAAAATCACGTGAACGAATTGACGAAGATTTTTAATTGAATTTTGTATGCGAAGAAGAAATATTCTTTTGATTTAACCATTAAAAATAAAATATGAGGATTAAGATTTTCTCATTAAAAGAATACATTTTTAAATTGATAATTAAAAAAGTAATGTAAAATTCAAATAATCTTTCGTGAAATATTTAAAGATTTGTCGGTGAAAACTTTTACAATGTCAAACAAATGATTTTAGCATAATGATATCAAGCACTTTAAAGTGTGTTGCATTAAAAAGAATTTTCCCCGAGGTTCTGTGGCGCATCGAAAAGGTGCCATTATGCTATGCACCGAGAGTGAAAACGAGGCAAAGAGACAGGATAAATCATAAAGAACTCCGGGCTATGCTAATGACACGTCCTGTATCCTTTGCACATGTGCATCTTTCTTTTTGAGGTGCATATAAGTGTGTGCGCAAGGTGCGAAACTTTGATTTGTTTCAAGCACTTTTAACGCTAATGTAACGAAAGTATTATACCTGCTTAAAATGAAAATTAAAATCGTACGAAAGTGAACTGTTATGAATGATACTTGAAAGCGAATCGATACGAATTGGTACGAATGAAAACCTAATTGAATATTTATATTTTTTTTTTGTTATACTTATTTACAGTTTAACTTTCTTATTACATTACTTTTTAATTTGTATAAACAATTTTTTGCTCATTTATGCCTATCATGTTTTTTTTTTTTTTTTTCAATATGGGTTATGAGTGAATTGAGAAATTGAAATAGAAACGTGAATTGAAAATCATAACAACTGTTCGGCAAATTGAAAGAAATGATTGCGCGAATAAACTGAAGTTGAGAAATAGAGGTTAATTTGAATATCTAAATCTGAAAGTAGGCCACTTTTGTAGCCTCCTTCTGATTAGATCGGACAATCCATTCATAATTAGTGCACTCAAACGTATCAAAATCATGTATGGAAACCTATCATATCATTACAATTTGCATGTTTGCGAAATTTCGTGTGAGGAATATCGAAATAAAAATTGCCATACCAAATGTTAATTAAAACAAATCTCCTTCATATGTTAAAAGGATCTTGTAAACCCTCACAAATTCTCACCAGAAAATAATTTTACTTCAAATTAAACGAATATCGAGAACATTAGAAAGTGAGAAAGGTTTATGGAAAATAAGTAGACGTTAGGTACTCAGATCGATCGTTTACTCAGACAATGATTAGACGCAGATTTTGAGAAATTTGTTGTAAACTATTCGATCGGTCATCAAGAGTTTAAGACACGTGCCCGTAGATCTTAACGTAGCGACGCCCGACGCCACGTACACGTGACCGGAGGCTCGACGTCAGCGGCGAGCCTCTTTCCTTCTTCATTATATCCCTTTTTGTGTTTTGATTATTTCTTTTTCTTCCTCTCGGAAGACACGTGCCTGGCGTCTCACCGATTTCCCGGAATCGCCGTCCCGACGATCCCATCGCGTCCTCCACAGTTCTTCAATCCCCTTTTTCTTTCTATTTCTGTTGTTATGTCTTTCTCCATTTATATATTCTACATCGATGACAACGTCCTCAAGTCAGTCGAGGACTCGAAAACAATTCTCATTCATCAATTACTGAAAATTATACCGTTCAATTTTTGTATGTTAATCAGTATTTATGACAACGATGCGTTTCAATTTAACTGAATTTATTTTTTTTTTTGCTTAGCAAAAAACAAGTTTGCCAAAAGTGATAGCAAAAATACTCGTTTATTCGGAAGCGCACAATGAGCTTTCTGCCAACCGATCGCGGAGAGATCGCGCGCAAACGGAATGCGGCGTGGCATTCGGCCGAAAAATTCCCCGAGCAGATTAAAAACGAGAGGCGCGCCGTGCCTCTAACGATCGAAGGCGATCGATCGGATTATTTCTTGAATTTCTTTTCGGTAGTCGTGCGTCCCTTTTATAAGATCTGGGAAATATTTGGAGCGTGCAAATGCCTCGTTGTCCAACTCCCACGGGAGTCTACTGCAAAACAAAAATGCGGAGGCCGCGCGGTCACTAAATATTGTGTTCTCGCGGCGAATACAGTCACGCGGACACGTGTAAGCGGACCGCGGGATTCCGCATGTGCAGATCGGCCCGACGATTATACGCTAATTCAACGCAAATTCCTTCTCGGAGATATCTGTATCGCGAGCATACATCACGCGGATAAAAGTGAGACCGAAGGAAGAGAGGAAGGAAGGAAGGAAGGAAACAAAAGCAATTGCTTTTGGAAAAGTTCTGAAGATTATAATAGTGAACGAAGATAAAAAATTGCAGAACTAAATCGCTGTTTATTTCTATATACTGCGGATTACGAGAGAAAATTATTTTTCTTGAATATAATTTCACGATGATCATTTGTTTGAAAATCGAAGCTTGAAATTTCGTCGAGCAATAATTAACGCAACGTAACATTATAAGCGAACGCACATTGAAGGAAAGAATCGAATCTGATAAAATAAACGCGGGCCCTCCGAAAGGGAGCTGAATGCGGATCTTTAAAATTCCACGTTCGAATATTCCATTGCATCGGTTGCAAATTCAAACTTTTGGAAACGATCTTACGTGAAAAGGAGCTACCGGTGCGCATAACGTAGTCACAGCCGAAGAAGTCCGCGTGACTCGCAGGTAAAGGCATATATATCATGTTGTCGGCCGACATACCACGCTTTTGCGGTGCGAGCCAGTAGACAGGGCGCAACGTTCACAAATTAAGGAGCGCCAAAGTCCACGGAGGATGGTATGGCGCTATCGCGCTTCATAAAACTTCGTTAGTATGGAACGAAAGTAGACAGCAGCCAGGAGGCTGGAATCGCAAAATTAATACAAGAAACAACACGCATTTTTACTCTTCCTGTTCTCCGCCTTACATCGCACAATTTTTTTTTTTTTTTCTTTTTTTTGTTTCAACTTAATAAATCTTTTTTTTTCTTTTATTCATCTTCATTTTTGTTTAAATATCTTATTTTAAATTTTATGTGGAAGAAAAAAAGTATATATTTAATATAAAATTTGTGTTATTAATTTTGGCAAAGTCCGTATAAAAATGTCATTGTTCTTGGCGCACTCTTTTAAAACGCAAAGAAAAAAGTTGGATTAAAAAATTGCGAGTGAAATAATGGAGCGCGAGTGTAACGGTGGTTTTCTTCACTGAGGCTTATTTATGAACTTTTTCGCAGACATATTCCGCACATAAGCAGAGTACTCGTCATTAAATACGCCTCTTCGTTAGAATGAGTTTTCGCGTTACTAACGAGCTTGTCCCTACGTCCAAGGAGGGTCCGCACGTACCAGGACACGTGGACAGAGTTTGTTCATTTACACGAGACGATGCGAAATTGAAATAGACGACACGCCAAATGAACAATATTTGTCACTTTGAAGAAAACCAAGAACATTAACATTTTACAAAAAATTCTTCCGCGACCTATGTTTTACTTGACAAAGAAAATGTTCCTTTTTATCACGAATATATTACTGTTTTTCGCAAACATTTTGCAATAAGCTTAAGGTTGATTTTATCAATGTTACCCACATATTAAAACAGCAAAAAGTTAGTTATTTCTTGAATTATAAATAAAATAGAAAGTATAACATAAATGCAAATTAATATATAAATATAGAACTATTTGCATTATGTTAAAAATAATCTGACAACGGTTGTGCCATGTTACATATTCAATGTGTAATTTTCCTCTGAATATAATACGTCAAGGAACTTGATTACATAAAATGATACAGATAATAATATAACGTACATATTAAAGTCAAAGGCGTCGCATCTGATTAGCTTTCTAACGCAAATACATAAGCATGAGCTTTCTTCTTTCGCACGAATTCATGTAAAATTCGAATTGTTTATTAAATCCGTTTTTTATTATTATTTTTTTTATTATTATTAATAACATTTTTCTCACCATTATGAACGTTTCGTTCCAGACTGCACTGCACTGGGCTGCTAAACATGGAAACGAGGACATCATTAAACTCATCGCTGGGACATACAAAAATTACATCAAAAACGTTAACGAGACCACGGTAAATCATTTATTTCCTTATACACTTAACTTGTCATTTTAATTGTACTCCATTATCTGAATTTATAACTTGGAACACTTCAGCATGCAACCTAACATTTTTAATTAAAGCAGTTGACATATTCCGATAATTAAAATGATTCTTGAAACTTACAAGATTATTTCAGACTGTAACAACATTACAATCAATTACTTATTTAAATTTGTTTTCCTTTTTTTTTCATGTTTTTCTACATTGGGCGTTTTGCAGAATGGGGTGAGTGAAATAATTAAATTTTTTATACTATATATAATAACTTATTGCGATGTGTTATTCTATAAAATAACATCCCAAAGCGATAGAAATGTATTCGGTTACTTTGAAACGTTGTGAGATACTAATAATGTGGCGAACGATGTATTGAAAAAAATTTCATAAACCTTGAATGCGCGCAAAGGTAATGAAAAAGGGGGTTCAAAAAGAGAACATCGTAGTCAAAGCATAAAGAAGAGGAAGAAAGTTAAGGGCGCAGGCGATCGAAGATAGGATCAGACGTGTGTGGTCCTTTGGCTTACTCTTTATAAGACTTATATAAGCCAGGGAACTCAAAGAGCAAGCCCTGCTCGTTAGCGGCTTGCGACAAACGCCGTAAGGTCGCTCGCCGCCAGTAGCAGCATAGGAAAACGAACGCGAAATGCCCTCACGTGCATATTATATTTAACTACGTTTTATCCTGCTAACCAATTCCTCGGTCCACGCCAGAAGCCAAAACCTTAATGATTTTATAAAAATCTTGCGCAATGGTTTTGCAATTATCGTGACTAAAGAATTTCAGGACACCTGAATTAAAATTCCCTATTTCATAAAGACAAAATTCTTGGTAACTTCAACGGAATTAATTTACAAGGAAAATGGTATTACTTTTGTCTGTGACATAAATAAAACCGTACTTTCAAATTCTCTAAGCTTTTTTTAATAAGGAATTTTATAATTTCTGGTGTTTCTGAGTCGTTTAAAAATGGTAAATTGCAGATCATTGTATAAATAAGGTAATCGTGTATTCTGTCACGTGGCAAATGACAATGGTAATGAATGTCGGCGACGCCGCGGCACTTCGGCTCCATTTCAAGATCTGCTGGAAACGAGACTGATATGTGGCTCTCGGGTCTCATGTAAATCGGCTAATTCCGCGACGTACATTAATTATCTCGTTACGTATACGCTGGCCCGATGTCGTCCGAACTCGAGCACTCCGGAACACACGGAGAAGAAAAAGGACTCGCGCATTCCGTGTACCCAATTATCGGAACAGAGAAAAACAGAGCACGCGAGCGGAAGAGCGCGCACAAGAAGAGCCGGATTATTTTGTCCGCCTCTAACTTCCATCCTGCGTTACGATGATTCAATTACTCTTGTTCCTTAGTTATTAATAAACATTATCTGGATGTTCCTAAATTTCAAACATAAAATCAAAAGACATTTTTTAAAAAGAATTTTAACAAAAAATTTTTATCCTTATTTTATCACTTTTTTTTGACAAAGTAAATAATTTCTGCACTTAACATGGAATTCAATTTTAAAATCAATTTTAATGAATCTCACTTAATCCGATACATCGTTAATAAGGGCATCGAGTGAATTGAATATAAATCAGTATAAGTTATTTGTTCTTTGTTCATTTTCGACACGATAAGGTCAATGTGAAACAAGGCAAAAGCAGAAATGCTCACGAATCATCCGCGACGTAATCTGTCAGCGGTTATACAATTTCCGCCGCAGTTTTCTTCGGCTTATCGTCGGATCGAGTTGCTTTTAATCCCCGCAAAAAACCGCGGCTGCGCCGAGAAAGGCCTTAAGCCGCTCATGTGGCGCCTCTTCTTTCTCAGTCCAGCCGCAGATCGCACAATACGACTATAAAGCTCTGGCCTAGATGCCATGCTCCAACCAACTGACCATCTTCAGTTTCCATCGCTTGATCCTCTGTACAAAGCATTCGAAAAAATTCCGCTGACAATTTTTCACTATTACACTTTTATTAATTACAGTACTAATAAAAATTTAATTTATTTTTTAAATCCGGTATTAATTTGAAAATGCAACATCTGATTTCTTTTTATATTATTTATTAACTTTTAAACTATTTCGATGACCTCAAAAACTTGCCGGCTTTATAAAATAATTAACAGAATGATAAGTAATAAAATTAAGTTACTAATTATGATTCCAGTAAAGTATTATATTACATAAAAATGTTGTCTGGACTCTCTGGTAGTATAACTCGCGAGATAATAAGGCATAAAACACATAAAATGAAACCAAATTATGTTTTATTACGTCTAAACAGTTGCGCGTTAATGAATGATATCTATGTAATTTTTAATTATTTTCCGTACTGTCACACGTGTAAAGCATGTTTTAAGTTACTATCTACAACATAACTCCGGTGCATATTTGAAAGCCCTGGAAATTCGTTTAAAACGATGTTGGAATTCTTCACGTGGCTTAACACGTTAATTACTAATTAGAATTCGACTATCATAAATGTTTAATCACAAAAATAATACATATCTAAAATTAAATCTATGAAATTATATATTATTCATTTTTATATTACTGAAAAACAAGAAAAAAATAAAAAATAAAGCAAAGAACAAAGGAAACGCCGACTTGTTAACGAGAGAATTTTTGCAAACCTCTGATTTTCAGCATTACTAATCAACGCAATAAAATAATTACATAATAGAGAATAAATAAGCCCTGGAAAAATATGGTAATACATCCTCGTAAACAGTTTTACTGTTCCCATTGTAATGAATCCCGGCAACTAATGAGGCTCGAAAAATGTTTGCAAAATTTGCATTGATTGAAAATAAAGTGAATCGCAGCATTGACAAATGCCTGACATTTTGGGGATCTTTGATTTCATATTCCCCGACAAGGCTTGGCGCAACACGCGTGCAATATATAACCCGTGCCCTGCGAATTTCTTGGGGCTTATCGAAATATGCTAAATCGCAGCAAAGTGTGTTTCGCAAGCAGGGGAAGAGTGCGAATGATTTAGCCACTCGTAAAGGCAGTCCGACGTAAGAAAAGTATTAAAATTGAAAATCCTCAACGATGATATATAAGCGCACGATATTGGTGGCCGGCAGCTGTCCCGTTCCCTCGACTTGTCTCTTTTTCGCGAGTGTAAAAAGGGGTATAAGGTAGATATCGAGAACAAGGAGTTTAACGAAAAAAAAAAATATATATATGAAAAAGAAGAAGAGTCGATCGTATAAAGAGCAACTGAAAAGGACAGGAAAGTGCGAAAATAAGGGTTGATATCGTGTGACTCAACTGGCGGGGGAGAGCTACTTTAAAATATTGTCAAAAGTATAAAAGAAGATCTATATATGGTGCAGAGGGAGAGGCTCAAAAGTATCCTACGGTGTGTGTCGCGCCACTTGTCGGCCACGCACGTGTCGCTCGCTATTGGAATCGGAAAAGGGTGAATTGCCCGGCCCCGGCTATATAACGACAGCTATCGCTTTAGCGAATCTAGGCATAGACGTCGTGTCAAATGCGCATATACAATTACACGTGCCTACATTTATTCGACAAATAGACGCTCGCGTTGCTTAACAGTACCCGGCTAAAGATTAATGTTTTAATATCAAACTCGTGTTTTAGCTAAATTTACAAGGGTGTTGAACTGTTTTTCCTAACGTCTAGTCAATTGCAACTTTCAAAGGTTTTTTTTTTTTTTTTTTTGCAAATTTACTGACGATTTTTAATCATTACGTCCTGAGTTGAAATTAATTAATGAATTGATTGAAAACTGTATTGCAGTGTTTACCATAAACTATTGTCACTTTTAAGAATAATATAATAAAATTTTGAAGTATTGCTGCAATTTGGAAATGACAAATACAGTTAAATTGTTGCTTTTTAAATTAAAGTCTTTTCAATCAATATGACATTATCCCTTCGCGTATAAATTCGTCAAAATGCACTGTCGTATCAAAACAGGAAGGGATTTTAAAGTGAATTAAATGAATGGGAACCCTTTTGTCACCCCAAGTGAGGGGAATTTTTAACACCAATAGCATAAACCACGGCGATGAGGCGAAATATAGGGTACTTTTCATATCAACACTGATCGATAAAGTTATCCTACTTTTATTTGCCGACATAACTCTAACAGATCCATTTTCCGAACATCAACCAACATGCAAATATTAAAGCGTTTGCCTTTTATAACGATAAAAAAGCATAACACAGTTTGTAAAATAATACGCAACTGAAAAAGAGTGATTAAAATAACAAAAATTTGTTACAAATCTACCTCATTCGTTAAACAATATAAAATGTATTATTATCCCTTCGTTTATTTTACCATCATAACGATAATTATAATGAATCAGAAAACCCACATACGAAAATGAAATATATATAACGCACATCGTCAAAGAAGGAGTAAGAGCACCTTTCTTTGCAAAAAGCATGTACTTGGAAAAAGAAATGATAAAAAAGTAGGACATATTTTATTATTAACGACCGAAAATCGGTCATAAACAGACTATAAGGCCCCGAATAAAACTGAAATGAAACACAATATGCGGATGGTTTAATTTATGTTAAGTTGTATATCATTTTTAAATTGCTCGGTATTATAATAAATTGTGTTTAATGGAATGTAATACGTGATTCGGCATGTCGAATGAGAAGATCCGACATTATAATTTCGCGATTTCGAATCGTTGTGGATAAGTTCTTAATGTAAAGCCGATGGTATTATAGAATAATAAATGAATGCGTCGCACACCGGCCGATCGGCACGATACGATCGAATTCACATTGCCTGTTAGATTAGCCTGTGGAGTCGAGGACGAGAAATGGGCAGCTGCTTCCTGACGAGGGAAAAAGAAACTCACCTGTCCAAAACCGATACACCGAGATAACGTCTTCTCGATACTTACTAACGCGACGATTCAGCGCGACCTGTCGCGTTTCGATCGATTGACCATTTTTCGACCTTGAAAAGCAATTTACTCCAGAAAGCAAATATCTACGAAATATGATACATTCGGCTCTCTCGGGACATCAGGATTCAGTCCACTGAATAGATTCATTTTATATCTCATATTATACAATGGTGAATATAATTATTATTAGAATTTTATTACAATACAGATTGGTGGGATTTAATTGTGTTTTTTTTTTTTTGTATTGTAGATGAATTTAGATATATCTAGATTAAAAACAGAAAGCACTTCCGGTAACACTTGCACGTGTTTCAGAAAATTTAATTATAATACGTCAAATACGACAGTTAGGTAAAGTTTAGGAAGTACAACGGTTTTGAGCAAACAATAGTATATTTCCGTTTATTTTTCAATTATACAAAACAAAACTATCTTTACATTGAACTGAAATCAAACGAGAAGGCTCTGTCCAAAAGAACCCTTTCAATCGAAAGAAAATAATTTTAACAGCACTGAGAGAAAAAGAAGTCGAGGCGGATGAAAGTGCAAGAGTACTGTGATAGGACGCACGCAACGCAGTTACGGATTCAGTCTGGTTTCCCTGAGATCGTGGCGTGTCAAGGAAATGCGAAATTCGCACGCTCGAGGTGATATTCATAATATGGCGTTATCAATTCCTCATTGTCTCCGCTAGGCCCGATTCTCCCCCCCTCCCCTCCCTCCCTGCCACTTCTTTCTGCCTCTTTTCTGTCTTCTTTATACCTTTCCCATTCCGCGGAATAGAAATGCCGCCATAAAGTATTCATTCAGCAGAATAAAGGGAAGCGAGTTATCCTTATCACCATAGTAAAACAGCTCTTCCTGCTGATCTGTAAATTCCATTCCAATGTTGTAGATACAAGATTAATACGCTTTATTTTAATTGCTAATTTGACCCTTTTGAATACGTCAAAATATCACCTTCAAAATGAGAACTTCATAATTAAACCCTTCCACAATTAATATGAAAACATTTCAAAAGATCCTTTTGATAACATCAATCAAATTTGTTTGCACTGTACTTTTGTTTTATGATGAGTGTGTTGCTGTTTAACTTGTTAAATTAATTTTTAATTGAAATGGGTATAAAAATACTTGGATTGGATATTACGATGCAGTACAAATGATCGTAAAACAATTTTGTCTTGAATGGGTATTTTCTAAATAATAAAAAGTGCGTTTATTAAATGTGTAATGAGTTTATGGTGGGATTTATGAATAATGTTAATTTAGCATAATAAATTAATTTGTTTCAGGGATACACGGCGCTTCATGTAGCCATGCAGTTCAATCATGAAAACATCTTCAATTTGCTCGTTCAAGTTTATGGTAAGCCATTAAACAATAAATTGCAAATTTTTTTTTATTTTTCATTTTTTTCTGGTTTAAGGAAACTCGTTTAATTCGTTTGTTCAATTTTCTTTAATTCGCTTTATTCCTTATATTGTTTAATGAAATTATTATTATCATTTACTATGCCATAAATGTAATAAATTTTATCATTGTAAGATAAATGTGAATTTTCAAAATGGTTCTTTGTAATGCGATTGAGAATAGCTCCAAATTGAAAATTGACAATTTCCTTGGAAGGATCTGCTTAAGTCATGATTTATGGCTCGTCAATATTTTTCTTGAGTTTAACATGTTGACCGAACTGAGATTTTCTGGCTCACGTTGAGTGCTGGTGTGTAGAAGAATTAACGCACAAAATAACTGATCACAGCTTTATCTGAACAAACAACTTCTCCCTAGGCATCGGCACACCTCAAAGCGTGTGTGCTTGTTTGCCAAAGATTACCAAGGAATTGACATCCTCATTCCTTATCAAAACCACTGAATACCTCTTATTTTTACAAGTATGATATCGCTCGTAAATATACGTCACTCACGAATGACACATTTTCACCTTTTTATTTGACTTACAATGATTCCTTAACGTGTAGCTTTTCATTAGCAAACAATCTTTTGGAACACTTTAACGGTATCCTATTTCCATACTCTTTTATTTTCCAATACCAAAAAGTTATGGGAAAGATTACGACATTTCTTATGGTAATTTGTACGTTAAGATTTTTAAATAAGAAATATCATATATGAAGTTAAAATATAAAAAATTCTTATACTAATATTATTCACTACAATGTAAATTATTAAAAGAATGATATGAACTATTTGTTATAGTTTTGGGAAAGCATAGAACAAAAACGTGGAAAATTGGAAATTAAAAAAAAGCTAACAATTCTAATAACTGATATAAAAGATAAATTTTTTAACAATTCTATAGCCGAACAATAATGAAACTACACATCAAATAAAAGTAATATTAAAACAATTTTCATTTGACTCATTGAGGGAATTAATATTTAATTAAGTTTAATAATGCTTGAAAATTTAATAATGCTATTTAAAAATCACGAAAAAAGCTTTAATACAAACGTGTCATTTTTCATTATTTCGAAAAAATGGAATTTAATTATCTTGTTTCATAAAGCATTAAAAATGAAAATGTTCATATTATATTTATTTGTCAGCAAAACGATTGAAAAAATTTACAATAAAAATGAATACGAAAGAATATTAAAAAAATTAAAAGAGTATATGTTAATTTATAATTAGTTTCTTGGAAAATAGTTGACATTATTGTTGATAATTTTTTTTTCCTGGATTGTTACAAAAAAATGAAAGATTTAAAATAACGAATATATTTTTAAGGATTGTGAAAATAATTTAATTAATTATTGAATTAATTTAGGGGCAAATCAAGAGCTACGCGATTACAGCGGGAAAAAACCTAGGCAGTATTTAATTTCACCGGAAGCAGAAATAAGCGAGGACACCTTTGGCAGTAAGTACAAACAAATTTGTTATCACACGATGAACAATAATTCCACATTTGTTGATGTAATGTACTTATTTATATCGACATTGAATGTCTCATAAACCATAAAATATATGTTATTATGTTACACAATATTTCATAAACAGTATTACATCGAACATTACATTAAATAGAAAATAACAACAAGATATCAGAGAAGTTTCTATTGATTAATAAATCAAGATTGAACTTCGTATATTTGTACTAATGTGACACTAATAAAAAAAAATTGAATCAGATATAAAACAAATTAATGAGCATAATATAACTAGTAAAATTCTTAATTTTTTAATGTATTTATCAATGACAAATATTAAAATGTATATAATGACTGATTAGATAATTGTTTTAAATTATGTAACAAATTTATTTCGACGAACTTTTTTCAGTGATCTGTAAAGAAACGTTAGTACAAATTATTTACTTCCTGATAAAAAAAAAACTTAACACATTAACTTTTAATTATTCAAGTCGTTAATTTTATTTTTAAATAATCTTTTCTTAATTATTAACACTGGTACCATTTTTAACGTCATTAAACGGTAATAGACGTTTCATTATAAATGTTTAAAAAGTGTGAACATATGATTAAACGTTAAAATACCAGCTCATCTTGTAATCGTCACGTTTTCCACAAAACAGACCATCAACAGCATGAGACATGATATAATATCATTAGGATCGATATAAATTCCGAAGTTCTTGCCGGGCAATATTAGCAAGAATATAACCATATATGCAACGCACCGTAATGCATCGCTTCCTGCAAGTTGCAAAAAGTCATCGCGACGATACGAAACGTTGTTACTATAAGCAGGGACGAGCTTCTTTTCTTTCACAGCACGAACTTCAATGCGACCGGCTTCGTCGCCTTGAGCAAAAAACCCCCAGCGGGTGGTCTCAAGTCAACGATTAGAAAACGCAAGACCTGCTCTCATTTACCATTTCTCCTTTTTTCAAAACTCAAACCATCCATTTATATATATTTTTCGCGTATTCTTTATCAATGAATTCATAGCCTGCGATAAATCAATTACATTTTTCATTGGGGGTAAAACACGACGCGGCAAAAATCATATATGTCCGCGTTATTTATAATAGCGCACGTAATCCATATTTCGTTCGCCGTTCAATGTTTTCATTTTATATCGAGGCAAAAATTTCTTTCGACAAATTGTTTAATAGGGATTTGCCATCTTTTTGCGTTGTTGGAAATTTCTAATTGTTAGATGTTTCAATTTAAAATGCCTTATCAAGGGCTTATTTTTTTTTTTTTTTTTTTTTTTTTTTTTTT
>JABFQA010001323.1:0-14174 GCA_022817065.1 Probaryconus sp. ZL-2020 | reverse complement strand
AATTAATAATAAACAGTAATAATTAATATTTATAAGTATTATTATTAATAATAATAATAAATAAAAAATAATAAACAGTTTTGTTGTTATTTTTTGTGCTTCATCCATTTGGTAGGTAATTATTAAATGACATATCAGTTCAACTGTTTAAGTAGATTCAAGCAGATAAACCTTCATCTGTAAAAAACTGTTTTTTATTTCAAAATGGCTCATCTTAATGAACGAGAAAGAATATCATTATTAATGATGGTTGGCTGGGGTGATTCGAAAAAGTCATACTCAGAAGCAAGAGATATTTTTAATAATACTTTTCGAATTGGAATGAATCCTATCTCCAAATCGACTGTGGAGAGAACGGTTACAAGAATTGCAGCTACAGGTTCTGTGAAAGATCAAGCTAAATCAGGAAGGCCAAAGTCAAACAAACGAAGAAGAAGCGTTAAATGTTTTACTATCATTTACGAAAAATCCTCGTAGTAGTAGTATTCGTAGAATTGCCCAAGCTCATGAAATTGGAACATCTTCAGTTTGCAGAATTTTGAAAAAAAAAAATAAATTTCATCCTTACAAAATGACACTTGTTCATGAGATAAATGAAGATGATCCCGACCGACGTTTAGAATTTTGTGAGAACATGATGCTTAGAATAGATCAAGATTCAGACTTTCTTCTCAACATTGTATTCTCAGATGAAGCAACATTTCAATTGAATGGTACTTGTAATCGGCATAATTGCAGGTATTGGGAAGACGAGAATCCTCATTGGATGCGAGAGAGCAAAACCCAATATCCGTAGAAATTAAACGTTTGGAACGGATAAAACGGACGGAACGTTCGTAATTATTTGGATGAACATTTTCCTGATCGCTGGATAGGACGAAGAGGTCCGATCGAATGGCCTGCCAGGTTACCAGATTTAACTCCACTTGATTATCTTACTGCCAGGAAGTAAACGGTGCACAATTTGAACATTTAATATGAAACTATTGGCGCCAATCATGAGAGGCAGGGGACTCACCTGAAACAAGCACCCTGACGGTGAGAGGCAAGGGGACTCACTTGAAACAAGCACCCCAATGGGAACAGAAAACTATTACGTTCACGTCGTTGTTCCTGGGTAACGCTAAAAGTAGTTAATAGCTTTAAATAACATAACATGTTATTATTAGTTTGTTTTGCAAAAGCGAAATCTAATGATTTCCAATTTTTTGTGCTCCAGTCTATTTTTTGTTATTACAACGCCATCTATTAACAATTCGAAAAAAAATGTCCTTAATAAAAGTTAATTATTTTTTCATAAGGAATGCAAATTTGTTATAAAAAATGAGGGTTCCCATTTAAAATTTCAAAGTTGCCCCCGACCCAACCCCCAAAGGTTGTGGGTGGAGGGTTGTGTTTAGTGTCATTGGATAGATTTTTGAAAAACATTAAACAAGTGTTTTCTGGCACACCCTGTAGATTATGAATCGAGCATAAGAACAATTTTCAAACTTCGAGGATTCATGGTCGAGGATTCACGTTTCACTAAAACAATAATGTTTTCATCGAACATGGCTTCACTTCGATTACGATTGTAGCAGAATATTAACGTATACATCGAACATAGATTTGAAAGATTTTTTTTTCAAGCTTCTGTAGAACAAGATCGACCCTCGAAATCACCACAAATGAGTGTTATCAGAAAAACCAATCAGAGGAAACAACTTTTTCTCACTCAAACGTGTGTATTTAGATAAAACATCATTATTTATTAACCATTTCTTGGTGCAGGTCTTTTCTACCAAATTGGCAAAACCTAAAAAAGAGACACAGAAGTATGATTGCGTATAGCGTTGTCTCCCTTCCACATGGTCACTCACACAACTATAAGTGACGATTCGTGACTTTGCACCAAGAAATGGTTAATAATGTAGCTTCCCAAACACGCCAATAGAACGAAATGTAATATAAAGCTATTGCATACTTTTAAAATAAAACAAGTGGCGCTCCTATTGCACAAAAATATCAAACATAAGTCTAAAAAGTCATTCCCCGATTTGTTTACAGCTGGGAATATAATAAACCCATCTTAACTCATTAAGCTACGTTTCAAATTCCCACTACACTGATTTTTGCCGCTTTATCCATAACCCCACTCCAGCTCTGCCGAGACGATACGCGACGATTGTAGCTTAATGAGTTAAAGAATATGAAATCGTTATTAAAAGCTTGCTCTTAAAAATTATATATAACGTTTGTTAAAAAAACATATAAAAATAATCAGATCCATCAGTTGTTGGACTTCTTTTTGCAACTTATCGCCATTGACGATAGAAAATTGAGGCGACAACATAGCTGTGCAATAACTCTATACAGCACGTAAAAATACCTTTTTGTACCATGTAATATACTACATTAAAAATATAGATTAGTATATAATATATTTTAGAATTTATAAAAAGTTAATTTGTTCGTTTCATATTTATATGAAATACACTATACTCTCTCAGTTTTTGTGTTTTATTAGTATTTGCTATTTACCCTAGCAACGAAATTATAACGAATTAAAACGAAACATATAGGGCCATATAGCAACAATATACTGTTTTATCAAACAATATTCACTGTAAAAACAAGTGTTTCATTTTAAAACGTTTTTGTAGCATTTTTAAAACGTTTATATGTGTTTCAATTTTTAACCTATCTTTTTAACATGGGAAACATTTATAAACGTTTTAAAAATGATACAAATAAAACACGTGTTTTTGCAGTGTTCAATGGGTAATAAGCAGGTGGTGTAAAAGAGAAAGAACGACAGACGGAAAGAAAAAGACAGAGGAAATGGCGATGTTGGGAAGCTCAATGGAGAGGGGGAGTAGGTAAGGATATGATGCTCGGTGTGCTTTATTTTCATGAATAGCCGAGGAGGCTGAAAGAGACAGCGCAAAGGAGGCAGTGTCCTCCACGCAGTTCCCCGACCTACGTGGAGCATCAATTTCCCGCTCCGCAAACTAATGCCTTCTCACTCGATCCTCCTCTGTCTTTCTCCCTCAGCACGGCACGAACTTCGAGTGCCCACTTTCAACCCGATATTTATTTACCGAGAAAAGAGGAAAGCTATCAGAAACTTCAACCTCAACTCGAAATTGGATCCCTTTTGAGTTTGCACGCATTACGTGCAAACTCGAATTCGACTAATTACGTAATCATCAACTTGTTAATGCAAGGACAATTCAATTATGGCACAATGAATGCGTAACTTCAGCAATTTATTTTCTTCGGGAAGAAACGAAAATTACTGGCAAGATTCGCCGGTGAAATTGTTTGTCTTGTTTTGAAAAGGGAGCGTCTTGTTTGCGAAATTTTGCAGCATTTGAGTTTACATCTGCTTCAATAGCTATGCTTATCGCTATTAATTTCCAGAAGCATTTCCGTTAGAGAAGTAGACTGAGTTGGTAGAAGATTTTAGATTGTTATTTTAGCGAGGGGTTGTATTTGCGAGGTGTTGGTAAATGTACAAATTGGAATTAATGATTTTAAGATGGAAGTAAATGGGAACTAGGGTTTTTGCAATTTTAAGGTATACGAGCATTACAAGTATTTCAGTATGTTATGAAGATCTGCAAGGTGTTTTGTGGGAGTGTACTAAATAAGGTTTTTATAAAGTTGTGTTGCTGCGAAGTGTGTTCTTTGAGATTTACTTCACGATAGGGTTTTTTTTTTTTTTTTTTCCAGGAAATATAAGTAACGCCATTGGGAATGCTACAGCCAAGAAATCTCGACGATGGAAAAACAATGTTAAGACAAATGGAGTACGCCCCAGCTGATTATTGCGGGACGTTGATCAGTGATACTTCATATATATAAAAATATATGACGTGAAAGCAACAATACACACTTTACTTTAATAAATGCCATTATATGGAGTTAAATAAATTTTTATCATGTGATGAAAATGAAGTTCCTAATTATTAATTTATTTGTGGAATAATCACACACACTTTATGTTATGATTAATAAAAAGACAATGACAATGAAAAACTTGTTTGAAATTGATTGAAAATTTTATTTAATGTTAATTTATAATTTAATATTAAAATAACAAAACTATCGAGGTAATGAAAATGCCAGATTGTTTAGAAGTTTCATACCAAACTTAAAGTTCTTCTTCTTAAAGAACAATACATAAAATGCAAATTAAAAAGGTATTGAGGAAATTAACTGTTACAATAAATACATTTAAAGTTAATATATTCAACGATATTTAAAGGAAGAGGAAACTCGATTTATTTACAATGAAACTTTTATTGCTTTTCCAAATGAGGTTTCAATTTACTGAAATTTAATCATTTCAATTAATATTTCTAATGAGAGTACACAAATGACGTAAACAGTCGAATGAGAAAATAATCAATTGCAAATCCTCCCTTTATTAAAATGAATGCACGTTATCTGAAGAAAATGGTTTTAATGAAGAAAGCTATAAAGGCAGATATAAAATTTAATGACAGATTACATTGTGTTAAAAAGCACTGATAAGAATATGCATGTTCATGGTAGAATAAAAGAATATTACATTTTCGTTTGACAGTAACTTCTTAAATTACATCTTATTAGGAAAAATAATACTCCTTTTTCAATTAAAGGATTTCGTTTGTTTACTGAAGAAATTTTTAATTGATTGTTAAAATAGTGGATCGTATTTTTGAGACAATCAAATTTACATTGATTGAAAATTGTTTCATTAGTTTTGTAATAAATTTGAAAAATAATAATAACAAGTAAAATGTAAATTAATTAACATTTTACTGCATTAATTATGAAAGAAATCATTCCAGACGATGAAGAGTAATTATAGATTTACTGCTTATATGCAAATCATTATGAATTATTTTAAATGGTCGTAATTGGGTTAGGCGTCATTTAAAATTGTATTATGTTGTTAATATTTGAACTTAACAAGGGCTTATAATTTTTTATCCAATAACGATAGAGCCAAATGTTTATGAATTTTTAATCCTTAATTGTATTAGTAGTTAATGAATATCATAATTAGAATAATGATTAAAATTAATGTGAAACCAAATAGTGCATCATCTCAAATTTATCAACGCATAATTACTCATACATAACAACATCAAAATTCTCATAAATTTTAATCTCGTAAATCTTCATGCGCAACATATCGAATACTTAGCATAATTACTACCGCTATTTAATTGCCATAAATCCATAAGTACAACATATTTGGATTTCGACCAACTAATGGGAATCCAACAGTTACTATTCATTATCATATTACACGCTATCGTCTAAAAACATTTTGCTAGAAAATTAATCGCAACACACTATTGATTCTAAAATTAAATTTTACGCTTTCCACAAATAGTGCTAATGACAAATCAAATTCAATTATTTTGATTGTAGCTTTTTGAAGGATTACACAATGTTAAAATTGAATGTCGCATTTACTTCAGGTTAATAGTTCTTTTATTATTACTACCTCAATAGCTATTTCAAGCGAATTCTAGTGTGCTTCTACAGACATTTCCTAAATACAGTTTTATAAAAAAAAAAAGAAAAAAACAGAATTACTAACGATTGGCAACAGTTTTACACGTCATTGTAAAATTTCGAAACTACTGCGATGTGAAAATTAACAAAATTATCTTTAACATTTCACTTGTTTTTGCTAAAGCATGCGATACACGAGACCAGAAAGACCAACTGAAAATAATGGATAACTAATAATCAAAACATCAAAATATTTCCTTTAGAAAAAAGTAGATTGCCATCTTCCGAAGAGCAACACTCTCTGAAAGTGTACTTTTACATTTCCCTCCACTTACAATTTGCACCGAGTTATGATACGATAAGTTCAACAATCCTTGGCTAAGTAGTTGGAAAAACATTAAGCTCCACAGTCGTACCTTTCATATTAAATACTCTTTTTCTGTCGCTCCTTCTCTGGGGATCTCGTCGCAGTTCATTTTTATACATAATATTCCATCTTGAAAAGGATTATTGCAACCGATAATTATATGGATTTTCAATTAAATTGATATGGAGCCCAAGTGACCTGGATTTACCTAATGAAAAGTCGATATATAATAGATTGGCTTGGAGCAGAACGCTCTGTTTCAAGAGCAAGACGAAAGTTTGAAGAAAATCAGCTATTAGCGATCACGTCGGATAATTATGCGTCGAGCGTAAGAATTTTCTCGCTTCGAGGAATAATAAGAGGTTGATCTGTCCGCGGAATCGATTCCTCGTTAAGTTCACTGACGACCAATAAAACTCGGTTTTCTTTAGATGGAATAAAAAGACGATCGTTTAGTAGTCCTTTGGAAAAGACAGTCTTAATCAAATTAAGATCGATGAGGCATGGATGCATTTATAATAGACGATTTATAAGGACAACACGTGTCACTCGTGTGATTTTCAAATTTTCGCCGATTATCCGGTCATAACTTACGATTCAACTTTAATTTTCCAGAACAGTTATTATGCAAATGTTAAGAGATAAAGATAATAAGTTAATTCACATTATCAAAATGTTTGCGTCACAAAAGTATTACCTTAATTTCAGCAAGCAGGGGCGAGCTTTTAAATTATCCGTTAATAAGTGGAAGGTTTATGAACAAGTTTTTACATTACATTATTTTAATTAATGTCAGTGATTCATTTGCCTTTTATTTCTTAAATGATCTATAAATTTCACTCAGCAACTGTAATTAACGATCTTCCATTTCCTTCAGGTATGAATTTTAATTTTTCAATTATCTCATTTTTCATAGCAAACAAGGATAATATTTTTCACGCGTTCCTAATTAATTTATACCTTTTTCCTATAAACGCAAAATTAATTATATTATAAATAATCTTTTGAATTACATGTCTTTAAAAGATTTCTTATCAGAAGCAAAAAACAAAACTGAAGAAAAAACAGAAGAAGGAAAAAAAGTGAAAAGTTAAAAGCTAGCTGGAACCACTCGAGACTCCCCCATATGGTAAACCGTCATCTAATTTCCCAGACTATTTTTCTCAGAGCGTTTGCTCTCCCGAGACTGCAGGCAGTCGTCGTCGTTCGATAGACGAGTTATTTCGCACAGCATTTCACACACGTATTCCCGCGTCGTCAGTCGGGATGCAATTACAAAGAGGGTCAAGTCTCGAGGAGGGAGTCTTGCAGCTTGCCCGAGAGCAGTACTTTCTCTTAAACAGAAGTTCGTCTCGCACAGCGTCCTAACCCTTGCCAAGATTTTTCCCCTTAACTTCTGCTCCTGACATGGTAGTACTTCAAGACCAAAACCAGTTGCTTACCCCTCGGCCCTTACCCAACACCTCGGCAATCATACTTCTCGGTTTGAAGCAAAACCAAATCCATTAGAAAAATTTTCCTCATGAAGGTTTCTTTGTTTCTTTATGTAGAATTTCATGCAAATATTCATGCACGATTTATTATTATATAAATATTTAAATAACGTTTCATAAAACTTGATAATAAAGTAAAACATAGTAATTTGCGAAAATTTAATTTGAAAATATATATTTTGCAAAACCTCAACGAATGTATGTCAGTTCACGTGTGAAATTAAACAGTAAATCTAAGTATTTAACGCCATTGGTTAGTCGACGGCGTACGTAATTTTATTTAGCGTAAAGTTTCTACAGGCAAAATGTAAATATCCGAATAAAATAAACGTCAACTTGTTGCGAGATATAAATTCTACGAATGTTCACGATAAGAGCTTTCGATTAAAATTGCAAAATGTCGTATAGACTTTGAATTAAAAATCTCTTTGGTAATTGAAAAGTACAATCTTTTCAATTTCAGAATCTAGCATTAAGTTTCGTTGCAATCATTTTACTACATTTTATTTACTAATCAAGAAAAAACTTACATTAAAATTTGCAATTATTCATTTCCTCTATTTTCAATAAGACATTTTATAATTGAAATTCGAACAGTAATTGTTTCTTTTATTAACACGTTGATTAGCTGAGAGAAGATAAGAAAAGATTGATATTAAAAAAAAGAAGGAAAATAATTTGGGGTAAATGAGAAATATTAATAATCATTCGACAATAAGGGTAATTTCGGTGTCATTTTAAAACAATTTTCGTATCATGCTCGTCGATACAATCTAACGTGGAGTGAAATATGGAGCAAAAGGGATGGAGCGACAGATGGCTGCCGATATATTGACAAACTTCGATACATCGTGGAAAATAGGCGACCTGTCATTTCTTTTACATTTTATCTTTCGAATGGCGAAAAGAAAATCGCAAAATATATAGTGGATTCTTAAATTTGGCGAAGGGAACGCCTATTTCAAATACCAACTAATTTTCCAACTCAGTTTTCTTTGGTTTATGTGAATAAATTTTTTCTTACCGACATATCGATTAACTTTATTTACACGACTTTAAGATCATGATTTTTCAACAGAAATAATGTATTTTGTTAAATTATATTACGTTTAACACAGATTTCTTATTATTTTCAAACTCAAATCTTATTCATCAAATTTTCTTTCAAGGAGAAAAAATTCCATTAACCACAATACAATAGTATTCCACAAATTTAATGGCATTAAAAAAAAAAGAAATTAATAGAATTGAATGGGCCGAAATTCTTGGTAGAAATTCATTGCAAAATCTCATGTGCCAGAATCGTTATGCGTGAAATATCAGATTTCCCAAGAGAGCACAAAGAAACCCGCAAGAAGGGAAAACCAGAAGAATAAATAAAAATAAATAAAGTACATAGGTAGATAATAAAATCACAGTGAGAATAAAGACGTCGAGAGATCCCATCATAATTAACTAGAGGTAGCTCGGTAAGGAAGACGCATGATTACTAGCGATTTCAAGAGGGGAAAAGAAGCAGCGCAAATAAAACCTTTCGATTGAATTATTTTTGCGATATTGCCGTCTTCTTGAAGCGTTTCACGAACGTGGCCAGCGTACGTACGCGCACGTAGTTCATTTTCAACCGGTAATCAGCAATAACGTTGCTACTTTATTGCGAGAAAATAACGCAAGCCCATTTAATGAAAGTTCGATCGTAGAAAAAAGAAGTTTCAAATCTAACGACTTTTTTATTTGTGTTAGGTCAAGTTTCGAATTTTAATCAGCGTTAAAGAAAAAATTACATCATTCCAATTAATTGTAAGATCGAACTAAACATTGAAATCAATTTTTGCAAGTAAATAATATTTAAATTAACAATAACGCAATTTAATATAATTATTTTGCAAATGACTTTTGTAATAACTTCTCTAGAGACTCTGTCCTTAGTTCTTTATCTTTCTAATTTGAGATTGTTTTATGTAGGAATGAAGATGCAATACATGATCGAATACATGTCCGACTATAAATTGAATAGACTACTGAAAAACCTATTATGTTATAATAATAAGCAAGTTTATTCAATTTCGATTTCTATAGGATATATTACAAGGATGGTGTGATAAAAATAGAATATTCATGTATGATCGAATATGATAATACGAGGGTGTGAATCCAACTTATTGGACTTGGGTCAAATTTGCCATTCGCCCTCAAGTGAATATCCCAATATTTCAGGTTATTCGAGGAATTCAGGCACATTCCACAAACTTCTCTCGAGAATTACGAGCAAATATTACACCGATTTTTGAACTCTACGAGAGTGCAAAACTTCCTCAAGAACCTATGTAAAAGTTATCGATTATGCAGAATTTCAATATTTTGTAGATTCCATTATCATAATTTATCAGTCGTGTAAATTATTACTATTTTTGAAATATTTACACAACTATTCTACATGCACGATATGCAAAAGAACATGCATAAAATTTATTGATTACTATACACGTATGTTTTTTCTCTAATAACTTCAGTAATAATTGCAAATTAAAAATCTATCACTAGCATAAATTAATTAATAAGGTTAAAAATATATACGAAATAAAGTCAATAAAGTATAGATAAACAGCATTACATTGAAACGTCAAATGTACTCTTGACACGTGATATGCAGCTATTTCGAGTATTTTAAGAACAACATAGAAGCATTTTTTCTAGATCAAAATTCGATTTCTATCGTCACTCATGTACGTTTCATTTCTTTGTGACTTAGGTTTAAATTCTGATTCATTCTATTTCATATTAGAAAAAAAAAAGATATCAAATGGAACACGCGATTCTTATCAGAATATTATCAGAATAAACACAGAAATCACAACACGATGCTTTCTCATGCTGTTTCTATCTAGCTAGATATCCTTCGAGCTATATCAAATGGGTTAAGCACAATGCAGTTGGTTTTGCTTTCTAGTAACATCGACGAGTAAAGATCCAGCAAAAGCGTCGCGAAAACGAGGCTCTTGGAATCAGAACGTTTTGAAACAAATTCAGCTCTTATATACTTCTCACAGATTTCTTGATAATAAACTTATCAGTATTAGTCTTGAATTATCATCGTCAACTTTCAACGAAGCTTTTTGCATTTTTCCTGAGACAGAATAGTATTATTTTATGAAACTCACTAATATCAACAGTATTTTACACGACCGAGTTATTGTTATAACGAGAAAAAAAATGCGCAATCTACATTAAAGCTAATTATTAAATTACACGTGCTCCAATTTTACTTCATTTACGATCAAGACTTTCGCTGGGAAGTTGCCGCAAGATTTTTCAAAATTATATCGCTTCTTCAAGCAATAACTTTTATTAATTTGAGAAATAATTGATGAAAATCTGGCCATATCGTGTTAATAAAAATAATGAACATTTAAAAATGAAGGTTAAGACGATTTGTCTGTTCAATTGCGCCATAAAATCAAATTTTTCTGAAATTCCATTGGACATAATTATAAATAATAGATAAATCGTTTCAACGAATACTAGAATTGTTTTCCAAATTGTTGAATTAATTATCACGTTTTTAACTTTCACATTTCACTGCCCTGCTCACTTTTCATTCTACGATTTTCTATTCTCAACAATTGCAAATATTGTAGAACGAAAAGTGAGCAATGCAGAAAAATTTCAAAATATGTGAAAAATAATTAAAAAAAACTGCAAAATATTTTAGTAAGCTTGCATTTTTAATTAAATTAAAATGCAAGCTTACTTAAATTATGATTGTGAACAACTTGTTGAAATTTGCTATTGAACTATTGATAATTGTTTTTGCAAAAAAAATTAAATATTATATTTGCAAAGTAAAAAAAAAAATAATAATAATAATAGAGTTCAAATAAATTTTCACGATTCATGAATTTTAATGTTAAATTTCAAAAAAATTCGTTGCATATTAAAAAACATGTCACAATGCCTACTTGTTTAATTTAATAAGTGTACTATTACATAACCATGAAAACTGAAATCTACATAAAGAAATTAAACGCTATTCATAAAGTTAAACCTGGTCTTATCTATTACGCGTTAGCAATAGTATCATCGATTTTCTGTTGCTGAGATATCTAGCATTTTTTTGAGAAAAATACCAAAAAGGACAAAATTTTAATTTCAACGCATTAAAAGTGAATTCCGAAAAATAAATTAAAAAGTGACACTGTCATGATAATGGGAAAGCTATCCATAAAACTAAAGCTGGAAACCTTTCTTATATATTCAGAATGGTGTCACTGATTTCCTGTTACTCAAAGGTCTAGCATTTTTGTTAATCCAAAATAACAACGGTTCCGGTATTTCAAATGCTATCTACTCAAAGCGTTATTGCAAAAAAATCTTGAAAAGCAAAAGAGACCACAAAAAAAGAAAATCTCTATTCATAATTTTAAAGCTGATTACCACCCTGTCACAATCTTAACAGTTTAATCAGATTCCTGTTATTGAAATGTCTAGCATTTTAGTCAGACCGAAATAACACAGACAGCAGAATTTCAATTTTAATTTAATCAATATAATGACAAATTGATCATTAAAACCGTCACGAAATATAAATCTTTATTAATAAAGCAAAAGTTAAACACGTTTCTCAGAAATTCCGTATAGAGTCATTGAGATTTTATTACAAAAAAAAAAATCTAGCATTCTTGATAGACCATTTTTCTAATTAAAATAAATTATGTTAAAAAAAAGTTTGAAATCTACAACAACTAAAATCAAATTTTCCAAATAATATCGTGGGCGATTCTACCTCTCATTTTGAAGTATAGTACACGTTTGCAAAGCATTATTGACCTATATGACGTTAATTATAATTTTTTAAAATTTTCTCAAAACATTGACAAATTATATTTTATTTCAAGTGTAACAAGTACACGAAATGGCACTTTTGAGTACGATAATTCTTATAATTCGGTGTCACCGAATAGAGTAAGCAAAACATTTTCTGTCCTTCAGCACAGAGATGGCATTGTACATATTAACGGTCTCATGAAAGCTATAGGCGACACTAGCATTTTACTTAAACCAAAATACAAAATTTCTTAGTCCAAAGATTTCAAAAACTTGAAAAATTATCAATTTTATTCTCTTAAAGTGAAATTTTAAAAATTCCTTTAAAAGTTAATCTACCGAGAATAAATGGTAACTATAACCATATATCTAAATCCAATTACCTATCCGAGACATTCGCAATATTTTAGTTGTATTCCTATTAATGACAAGTCTAGCATTTCTGTCAGACCAAAATATCAAATGTGACAGATTTTTAATTTCAATTATGCACAAAGTGGATTTTTAATGAGACTGTCCAGTGAAAATACTAAATTAGTCAATTAATGTTTAATGTTTGAACGATTAGTAATAGGCTGTTTGACGCACCGTTGGAAAAGTTGAAATAATATTGTTTGTAAATTTTTTTTCGAAAAACGAATTTAAATCTATGGAATTGTGCAACAAAACTTTTTTTTTTTTTTTTCATTTTTTCATCGATTTTGCACATTTTTCACTGGGACGTTTCCTGACGAAACACCTGTGTTGATGTATAAACATACATGAGAAATTAAAAAATTAGAAACCACGCCATGTTCTTTGATATATAAAGGATATACATGAAATTTCAAATTAGAGATCCTGAATTGAGAAGCTTATGTTTCTGTTATTATTGTTGCAAAATATTACATGAAAATTGAAACCTACCAAAAGAAATGAATCGCTATTCATTAATCTATAGCTGGATACTATTCTTATAAATTCGAAATACTGCATTCGAATTCCTATTAATGAAAAATCTAGCACATTTTGTTAGCAAAAATAGCAAACGTTGCAGAATATCAGTATCAATAATAAAACTTGTCGGTTCTGACGAGCCGAAAAATATCAGGGCGTATCACGCGATCGGATTAATACACGGAGAAAAAAGTTAGTATAAAAATTACCATACTGTACGGTAAAGCAGTCGGAAAAATCAGCTTAGGGGATTTTTAATGTCCAGTATGGTAAAAATTTACTCAAATATAATAAAATTTAGCCTTAAGTATAGAAAATAATATTATAATGCAGTAAATTTTTACCATACTGGACATTAAACTTCCCCTAAGCTGATTTTTTTGTCTGCTTTACCGTACATTATGGTAATTTTTATACAAATTTTTTTCTCCGTGTAATAGTTTCGTTTTCGATTATCAATGTTATGTATAAACGAGAGATGTCCGAGATCAACGTGACCGCAGTGCCAGTTGACAAGTGCTCGTTTTCCTCTACTCTGTGTCTGTGTCTCGGGTGGCCCTCACCACACGTCCATTGAGAAAAAAACTCAAAAGAAACAGAAAAATTTTATTTTCAAAAAAGGAACAAATCGGCGTAAAACAGTAACAGAAATTAAAATTATTTCTTTCAAATAAAGGTAGGCTGTTTCATAGTAAACATAGCCATAATAATAGCAATAATAATAAATCATTATTCAACTTACTTGCTCTCTCTCGCTCGTGATTTTTTGAGGTTATAATTTTAGTATTCCACTTAACGGTAGTACGTTTTGCAAAACCAGCAATTTCGGGCCCAAAGTTGGGCACCGTTTGTAACGAGGGAATTGGCCGCTAGACTCGGTATTGCCGATCACGAATTCTCGTTAACAGTGGCTCGTCGCACAACGGTATAATTAGTCAGCATTGAGCACCAAATCGCTTATATTCGATACGACTGAAGTGTACAGGTCTATCATATAGAGTGCACAGGACGGGTGACACAGGCAGTAAATTGTCAGAGAGGGACAGGATTCACAATTGCTG
>JABFQA010001322.1:0-14176 GCA_022817065.1 Probaryconus sp. ZL-2020 | reverse complement strand
ATTTGTAATCACGTTTTCAAAAATTGTAAACACGATTAAAAAAAAAAAAACGATGAACATGTTTACAATTTTTACAAACATGATTATAAATTTGATTACGAGTGTTAGTAAAATTTTGTATATTATTGCTACTTTTTAATACCTGATTTTTTTTCTTACTGTATTTATTGATTATAAAGTTTCTCTTCTCGCGAATAATATCGATAAAAAATAATAAAGGAACAGTTTTAAAAGAATGAAATTGGAGTTTTATCAGAAATGAATATCAGAAGTTCTGTTAGTGACTGAGAACTTTTTGGGATAAAAGTCAGGGAGGGTAATGTACAACGGTCATCCATCCTGGCAGCGTCTTTATATCGACGCGTTTCTTCTCTCGGTGTCTCATTATCGTGCAACGGACGCAAAAGATCTTAGTCAAAGAAGACTTTGTTATTAAGCAGGGCACAATGGCAAACCTATACGATATCGTGATTGTTTGGTACATTTTCCCACAAAAGAAGAGAGAACTCTCGGCGATCGGTGAGGGGACTGCGCGACTCAGTCGAACGTCAATTGACTGACGTTATCGACCCATCTTTCAGATTAGGAAGATTGGTACAAGAAGCGGGGAGAAGACGCGACGACCTGCTTTTATCCGTGCCTAGAGCCGGAGATCGGATGGCAACCTTCCTCTATGTCGCTTCAGAAGCTTCTGCTGTTGCTTGATCGTCCTAACCAAATACGATTATAACGAAGCTGACGAAAAAGCGAATAAATCGTTCGATTATTCACGCAGTTGCATTGCTTGTGGTTAACTTAACAAAAGGATTCATTAAAAACTCGGATTGTCAACGTTCGATGATGATTGCTTTGAAAATTTTCACAAATGAAATCATCCGAATGTCATTTTTCAGATGCTTCTATCTTTTCATTTATATTTCCAGATTAAATTTTATAGACACTGAGAAAAATTAGATATCAAAAAGTACCAGCATTCTTTGTAGACTCAGTGCATATTATACGAGATACAAAATTTTACTAACACTGATAGTAAAATTTCTAATGATTTTTGCAAAAATTGTAAACGCCATTAAAAAAATTATGAACTTTTTAATATCTGATTTTTTTCTAAGTTTTAAACATTACAAAGATATAATCTTGTAGTAACGATTGAAATATTAAACGATTACGCAATGAAATATGTTTTAATTAATACTTTTACATATTATGTAATGAATACTATAAAATACTTGTTTTCTTTTTGGCATTGAAATTTTAATACGTCTATAGAATACCACGAGCAATATTGGCCTTGATGATTTATTATACCAGAACTCGACAGCTATCCGATTCTCTAACAGTTTATTACATTCTATTCGCTAACGCTAACATTTCATAGGATTAGAGCAGTCTGAATGAAGACTGTTTTCCTTGAGGAACAATATATCCAGGAAACAATATCTTGCTATACACGATGATTTCAGTACTGAATTAAATAACGTAATTCGAAATTAATTTAAATTATCACTACGGTTAATATATGAACTGAAATAATGTTGCAGCGTACTGTTATTTCGTAGGCGAATGATTAAAACAAATTGATGACTTCCTAAGATCTGAAAATTCCGAAGAAAAATATGATTTATTTATATTCAGGAGGAAGTTAATGTGACTCTGACTTCAAAACACACAGTCTCCTCAATTGACTACAATGTAATAAGACACTTTTTGAAAAATCATGCAAGTTATTTTAGAAAAATATCTTTGACAATACGATGAATGCCCAAAGGCATTTCATGAAACGCCGTATGATAAATCGACTCGAAATAAATCGCCGTTGGTCAGGTATTACAGGAAATGGATATTATTTAAAAACCTCAGAAATAAATGGGAAAGTCGTCTTTCGTGATCAAACGTCCTTTGTTTGAGCGACACCTCGACGGTGAAAATTCTTTCGTCCTCATTCTGCCGAAGAATCCATGAGCATTGATGAAACGTGTTTCCGCTGTGTGTGGAGTTAATTTTCCGGTTAGATATGGGCGTCGAAAAGTCTGGCCGGGTCAGTATCGTCGATGGAACACATTCCCAAGCGAGGCATCAATGAAACCCGACCTTTTGCCTGAACGAAAAACTCTGGACGCAACAATAATGGGGCCATTCTTTGCGTCATAGGAGCAGGTGTTAGTCAACGCCCGCTAAACAGCATCCGACGCGAACACGCCGCACTTTCTTGAATGACGAAGGTGATATATATATATTTTTTTTTTTTTTCAGTGAAAAGGAGGAGAGAACGAAATGACACGCGAGGAAGACGGTATTTCGATGGGATCGCACGTTCGCCTTTGTTCGCGAAAACGACGTTACCGGCTTATCGCGTGTACGCTGTTGGAAGACCTGCTACGAGTATCACTCCTGAGAGAAGGATTAGCGCAGCAAACCGTGGGTAAAATGTGTTCTTTACGTCACTCAATCACTGACAAATAAATCTACAATCATATTAATGTTTATCAAAATCGGTGACTTACAAGTTTACCTTTATTTCTTTTTTTCTTTTTTATTTGGACCCACTTGACGACTTGGAATCAAACTTTCATGAATGAGGCGTCAGTGAAAAGGAAACAACACGAACAGACAAAAAGTAAAAAAAGAGGGAAATCATTATTAGCAATTGAACTGGTTCGGACGAATTTGAGTTACATGTTCAGAACGTTGTAAAGCCTTCCCAATAACTGAAATAATTTTGAAAACAAGACGGACGGTGTCACTTGTTTAAAAAACTACCAAATGTTTTCAATAAATTTTCCTATTTGATATGGTAATAATTCATGAATCTTCTGATAATTTTTACCATACCAAATATGAAAATTTATTGAAAACATTTGGTAGTTTTTTAAAAACAAGTGACACCATAAGCCTTCATTCCTATTTGGTATAGTAATTTTACCTACGACTTTTTTCTGCGTGTGTTTAAAAAAATCTGAGGTGGTTCTAGAAACTCCTCGAAAGTGATTATAGGTTAAATTCGATTAAGGAACCTAATTATTTAGGGAAGATCGAACGTAAGCGAGGTGACAGTGATGCTAATGTGATGAAGTGGCAGACCGGGTGCAACAATGCGCGGTATTTGGTGGATTCGTCATGCCGTTAATAGATTGCAACGCAGTGAAAACGTAGAAAAATATCAGGAGATTGACAAAAGGCGCGGATAAAGAAGGAAAAGAATGCGGGAGCTGGCGGCTCTTTTGCAGCATTTATCGTGTAAGCCAGCTTAACTATTGTCGTCCACTGCTACTGGCATTGTCACTCATTCTCTCCGCCTCCTTTAGTCGCAATCTTTTATTCCTTTTCTCATATTTTGTTCCCTTCTTATATTCCAGTATCCATTTTTCATTCTCTTCACAAGATCCGTTTGTACACCATTGCGATAAATATACATTTCAAAATTAAAATCTCCTCGCTGAATAAAGCCTCACAATTTCCAATACACTCTTATTAATGAAAAGGATACAACAGATCCAAGTTATACGTTCGATGGAAATTGTATGCGAGTTATTTAACTTTGCCATCGAGACAGGTATTTTTCAATTTAATAGATAAATAATCCACTGTGTACGCGTTGTTGTAATTCAGGGATGAATGCGATATGAGTCCTGTTATTTTTTTTTTTTTTTTTTTTTTAATATCAATAATAAGCAGGGTGCTTTCCGCTCTCTTGGGATTTGTACACGTTTTAAAAGTACCTTTAACGTTGATAATCATTTTCTGATTATTTATCATGCATTGGAATTAAATATACGCGAACAACATTGATGAAGCCATTATAATGTTAAGAGAGAATCATTTGCAAATGTTTCCTTAAATCTACCGAAGCTAAGGAATTGTTAAAGGTTCTGGTTAAGATCGAGATTCGTAAAATGTTAACGGCCGATTGAAAATGTATTCAAACTATGTCATTTGATCTTTGGCGCGGCGTTTTTCGGAGCCTACCTTTGGCCCCTTTGAAATAAGCTTTTACCCTACAATGTAGGGTATTTTGTGACACGCGGGCAAGTGCACCCGTGCGGTGACATATGTCTGAAAACTACGAAGCATTCGTGTCGCTTACTCCGCAGAAACATCGATTCGTTTCGTTGGTCCGACTGAATGGTAATCGAATACGATGTTGGAGATTCATGTCGCAGCTTTGCATGACATTGCCTTCTCGCCTCTATGCCGGAGATTCCAACTTGGAAATGGCACATAGCCGTGCCATTGCGATGCAATGATGCACATTATGATTCCTCGAGATACTCGCTTTTATGCTTCTTACGAATCGTATAATAGTGATGAAAAGGAGTTACTTCGAATACATTACAATACTACCAATCCTTAAATTCTCAATTAAAAAATTCAATGTTACACGCAGAGAAAAATTTTGTTGATATGCCCAACATTTGTTTGATTCAACCAAATGATTTGGTCACATTAACCATTCATGTTTAACCAAATTATTATTTACAATAAAATTATTAATTACAATAAAAAATTACATTTACAATTAACAGCAAAAAAAAATCATCTAAATCCTCTTTCAAAGTCAACGAATAAATTCGTAATATTTGACAAAAGCTTTTCACTGTCCAAAAACAACCCTAATATACCAATACGAAATCTTAACGTTCCGCTAATAAAAAATTTTGCACGACGTTTTGCAACCCGTCACAATCAATGAACAAATTCGCAGCGATGCAAATCATCATCACACTCTCTTTTCCCCATTGACGCGTCATCCCCAAAAGGTTCCCAGCAAAGTCATTCCTACCTGCAACTCTGAAAATTAAACGCGTAATAAATATATTAATATATTTATATTCATTTCGACCCCAGATGGGCGTGCATGGTTCCTCCTTTTATGTAACGCACATGCACGCATCGCTCAGTGAAAAATTTGAAATCAATATAGATTACTTTTTGGCCCCGCACTTTTTTTTTTTTATAGTCGATGGCACTTCGATTTTAGAACATCTGACGTTGCCAATGAAATTCTGTCGATAACAAAAACCGTTCCTGAATGATCGTTCGTATTAAAAGGACATTAAAATGTGTTATTTATTGTAAGGCGTGTTTCAATTCGTATAAAATCGTTCTGTGAATTGCTACAGATTGATTTGTTCAACGATGATATATATATATGTATGTCGATGCTGTTTCTAATATTATTGTAACCGATTCAGATGTCGAATGAATTTAATTCAATTTCATTTCGAATTTGGTTGTGAAAAGAACGTTATTACATTTTGTCGTAATCATAATTTTGTACTGATATTTTCAGATATTAATCGATTGTCATTGTTCTTGAGAAAATTTTTAAAGCAGTCTGTTGTTCTGTAGTAAACTATTTGTTCCTGAATGGAATGTTACATGAGTCACTATCTAAATAAAAACAAATAACCATCACCATATTAAAATATAAAATACAAAATGAATCAATTTCTATTCAGTTCTCCAATCAGTTGTAAAAGAATCAACCATAAAAGAAATAACATTTCTCACCAGGAATGAACGATTTCAATTCCTCAACAAAACTGACCGGAAGAAGAAGAACAATGCGGGCACTTCTTCCAAAATCATTCGTCTTTCATTACGGGCCATTCACGAAACCATTATTTATAAATACATAAAAATGATTTGAAAAATTCTTTGGCTTTCTGTGAAGGTTTCATTGAAGGAGCACAAAAGGAACGACAATGGTTACTTTTCTTCTTGATCCACAAAATGAGGAAAGTTGTTCCAAGAGTCCAAACATTGTTGAAGTTCGCCAAGCTGTCTACAAATCAACTGAAATCGGCAAAACAGCGGATTCAAATTCAAACCGAAGTCCATTATGAGGCTCGGCTCTCGTCGATAGAACGGAAATGCCGAGTTGAGAGTGCCACGAAGAAGAAAATGGAATGGAAGTTGAATTAAAAGATGAAGAAGAGAAAAGAAATTCAACTGTCAGCGACGTTAAATTATTAGAACGCGTACCATTCAGATCGCAGTCCCATTGACTGGTCCACTTTCTGTTCTCATTCTGTCCAATTTTTTTCCGGAAGGTTCGTGCGTGTTTTTCTGAATGAAACAAGACACAAACTGCGGCGATCGGTCAATGATGGGCATTGGCCGTGTGTTCGTTTTCTTACACCCCCCATCCCCCCCGCTACCACCCCCTTACCGTCGTTCCTTAGTCTTTGGCATTTTGGTACCGTACCACTCTTTCGGCGCTTTGTGTCTCTCGTTTCTCGTAACAAGCGCGCAGCAACAATGTCAATGTTTTTTCTCCCACGCACAATAGAGTCACCCTGGCATTCTTTCTGGCGCAGAATGCTCGCACAATGCTAGGCACAATGCACCGAATGCCCTTAGAAAAATGACCTTTGTCACCCACAGTGCTTTTCTACATTTTTACGTTTGAGACCTTGCCACGTTTACACCTCATTTATGGCCAACCAATTCTCTTCGCGAGATCGACTTGTTACGAGAAAAGAATAAAAAAAAAAAAAAAAAAAAAGATACAATCGTTCGGGAAGAAAAAAAAAACAAATTAAAATTTACCCACCTTTATTAACTGGCAATAAATAATGCGTGCCTGTCGCGTTCGTTCGCACAATGCTGCCGTTTATTATTTTATAACTTTTTCAATGGAAAAAGTTATAGGAAAAATTACTATACCAAATAGAAATCAAGACGTCGAGAAATCAAAAACTATCGAATGTTTTCAATAAATTTTCCTATTTGGTATGGTAAAAATTCATGAAAATTCCAATAATTTTGGAACTTTGAAATTGAATCATGGAGAAAAGAAATAAAATGTACGACGAAAACAATATCAATTTATTTATCAACAGCGAGGTGTTATTAACTTAATGATTAATATGATTCTTGTAATCGAATAAAGGGAAATTAAATTGTGAAATAATATTTCGATTTTGACGGTAACCCGAAAGTCCAATAAAAATAAAAAAATGTTCGTTGAATATTCGACGTGAGACTTTTCCTGAAATTACTAGACGTCTCGTTGACGCGGAGTACATAAGTAAAGCGCGATATCTCGATCGTATTAATAAAAAGAACAGATCTCTTAGTTTGACATCTATCGAGGGATTGAATTCAGGAAGCTTGATTTCAATTTATCAGAGTATCGGCGCGGAATTGTGGTCTCGTGACTGAGGAGCTTGGTCGTTGCGGACAAATTAAACGTCGAGCTTTTACCGATTTATGTTTGGGAAACGGAATTTCTTTACATTAACATCGGAAGGAGTGCGACGTCGTCGAGGATCCCCCGGTCCTCGACACGAGGGTTCAATCAATTTCGAATGCAAATCGAAAGAACGAACAATCGCCGCTCGGGAAAGAAGCTCGGGAGGAATCTTAATCAATGCAACCGAAAGAGTGAGTCCACGGACATGAAAAGTAATCGCGAGGCTTCACGAGTGCCCGACAAACAGGACCGAATAATTATTCGCGATGGCTTAATACTGTTTGCTTCGTCCCACCTGACTGTTTGGACGAGGTATCAATGTGTTGAGAGAAAGAGACTGGCTGAGTTAAATTAAAATTGCTGTTTGCCACGACACTTACGTTGTGGTTCCTGCCCCTCTTCAAGCAAATTGTTTTTCTTCAACATTTATCTCGTCAGGTTTATTCAAACACGTGAATTATTCATGAAAGAGAGCGAGAGAAAAAAGCGACTGTGATGAAAATCTGATTTTAAAGATGACTTTTTTTTTTATTGTTTTCTAAGTCAGCATTTCCGGAGTTTAGTTTTTTCTTCCTAATCCGACGCATTAGCAACAATAAAAGGAAAAATGAAATGCGAAATTAAGTAATCAAGTTGTCAAAAGTGACGTTTATTAACCTTTCAATACCGAAACGCTGTCAGATTTAAACCGGCCTTCGCCAGCAGCTTGATTCACTGAAATACAACATTTCTTTAATAATCTTTTATATTAAATGATCACTGTCCGAATTTCATTTTGCTTGATGGATTTTACAATATTTTAATCTTTATATCTTGATACATATTTATAAGTGGTGTATTTTGTTTTAAAAACATTTCTTTAAGAATTTAATTCAAATAATTGCTAAATAATTGTACAAAAAACACGAAAGTTTCTACATTATAATATTCTACCTGATTCAATCACGATGGTAAATAAATGGGTTCATGTCATTAGACGTTTTAATAAAATTTAACACGTGTTAAATGTCGCATACAGACATTCTCTGAATATCATTTAATTAGATTAGAGAATGTAAAGGCTAAATGTTTTGTTACATCGGTCAGGTAAATAGTGAGATCGAAAGGTATAAAGAAATTAGATAATCAGAGAGTTTGTAAAAGATCAATGCGATAGGCGACGTATGTCAGATACGTCACGATAGAAAAAAAAAAAACACTATTCACGATCGCTTGTCGTGACAGCGATAGCCACTAATGTGATCGCTGTTCCGAATACCACCCAAGTCGTTCGACATGGAAATGGACATTTTTCTGAATTGCGATTCCTTCAGATAAGCACCACTGCAACACTCTTTAAAAACACTTATTCATTATCGAGTGATTTTTCTTTATCAAAATTCTTTATCTGTCTGCGGCATATGAAACGTACGCACAGATATGCTTGTTTAAATTTTGACCATTCTCTACTACATTTGTTTGATGAAAGTTAATTTGGAGCCAACAGTAAATGTGGAAAAAATACATTTTTAATTAATTTAAAAGGTGTGCAAACTCAAATTTTGATTGAGAAAACCTTGTTGAGATTTTTGAAGCTCAATCAAAATTTCAGTATCTTCACTTTTTAAATTAATTGAACATTTATTTTTTTCCACTTTCTGTTAGATCATTTTCTGCCAGATTAACTTGAATTTTTTTAATCTGGAAAAGAAAAAAGAAAAGATTGAACGATAAAGTTGAAATGTGAAATTGTAATGTGCATTCGTAAGAAATCTTTAGCAGAGCGCAGAATCTTTTATTTATTATAATCGAGAGCGAATCGAACGCACATACAGGGAAAAACCGAAAGTGCCAACAATGACGACGCTCGTGTCCTTTCTGCCGTTCGGCTTCGCTAAATTCGCGAATGCGCTCTGAAAGCTTGAAAATCTTTCGTGCGGCAGTCAAGCGGCTTTTATTCTGCGCCATGCCACCGCCCCTTTACGCTCGATTCAGCGAACTAATTGGCATTTACCCGCCGGGCACGTATTTCCGTCGCCAAGCGTCCGAACTTCCGCGTCGCTCACTTCTAATGATAAATAAAAGGGTTCTACCCTTCACGCAGAACAGAAAGTAGTGCGATACATATACGCTCGGCCACTTACACGGATAAAGGATAACATTTGCCTGCGAGATCTGCGAAATTGACACGGACTTATCGTCGAACGTTATTTCAATTCAATTCAGATGAATTTTTTCAAACGATTATCACTATTTCATACACGTAAAAAGATATATTAAAAATTATTATATCATTTAGATGCACGAGGATATCACTTTCAAGTAACCAAATGTTACTATACCACTATTATAATTTTTCTAATAAGATGGAATACAAATTTCTACATGTTGTAATAAAGATTCCACTGTTTATAATATATTTTACTATACTACATAGAAATATTTATTATATGACAAAGTTTAATTCCATAAATATGCAGGATAATGCAATTTCTCTATGAAAAAAAAAAGTTTCATTCTCACGACGTTGAATTAAAAATTGTTCGTTCTCAGACCATGTATATCTTACATCACCATATCAATGACTTTGTCAACTTTATCATTGAAAGACTCTAAGTCATTTTTACAGCATGAAAAACTCAAACCGCTTATTGAATATATACGATATATACATATATATATCATATTATGTGGGGCTTATATTTTCTACATTGTACTTTTTTGAGCGTCTTTGGTGTTTTATTCAATCGCGATTGAAATAACATTTTCGTCAATGTCGCAAAGGTATCGATTGCACAGAGTCGAATAATATCGAGACGGCTTTGAGCCTGCGATTCCCAGATACGTAGAATGGAATATGCAATACAATGCTAATTAAAGAAGGGTTTACAACCGATTCAGCGAGCACGAATGGAAAAATTTGTAACACGCGCAGATCACAATAAGAACGTTTACGAGAACGATATCCCGTTTGGTGCTGCTGGAAGAAAGCTGGGGAAGGGGGGGGGAGAGAGGGGAATGGCGCAACCCTTTCCGACACGGATATCTTTTTGAAATTTCATTGCACAACCGAGAGATGCACCGGCGCACAAAGCAAAACCATTCGCCTATTTTCATTTCAGAAGAAGGCGTAACGGATCTTTCGTTGAATCGGATTTGCACCTGAGCCACGTCCTGCCAATTACCCGGGAATTATTACAAAATATTATTCTTGCATAATCGATTCGGTAAAAAAGGCGCGCGTACGACAGCAGCTGAGATTCCGATCGAGAATCGTCTTTAATACTTTCCTTCGACAAAAAGTATCACATTTCCATGCTGGATGAATGCGATGGGAAAATGTTCAGACTTCGATATCAATACCCACAGTCAATCGCGATGGAAAAAGTTTGCGAAACAACAACAACAAAAAAAAAAAAGAATCACTTTGATATGGAGAGAGGAATTGCGCTGAAAAACTGAACATTGTTAACTGAATTTTCCGTCTGTTTAAAGATTAATTGTAGAATCTAAGATTGAAAGAAATCGATGGATTTCCGTTGTGGCTCGAGCATCGTTCGCGACACCCACCAAATTGTTACTAAATAACACTAACGAATGGTGATAAATAACACACTTCTTCGGATGTTTTGGAAAAAAGCGTATCGTATGATTTATTACTTGTACGCGGTCCATTGGACGAAGAGCCTGATTGGTGCGCAGGTGTTGTATCAACGCGACGAGCATCGTATGCAAAGGATACCCAGTGTGTCGCATCTTTTGACCGATTCGCAATTGCGAAATTATGAACCAAAGCGAATTGCTACAGTTATTTACGATCGCTTTCTGTTACAGCGATCTCTACTCTTTATTCTCTGCCTCGAATAGTTTCTAGGCACTTCGTAAACGTTTGCAAATTGCGTTTTGCAAAAATGTAACATTGAACATTTCCAAAAATTGCATGACTTTGTGGAACATTTGTTTCGGAAATAATTCTTTAGGGGTTTTTATCAGATTTAGGCAACCGTTTCTGATGCGATTTTCGGAAGGAATTTGAGTAATTGATTGTACTGTGTGATTTGGGAAACCCGAATTTCCAAAATTGCAAATTTTCAACATCGTAAAGGAGTCTTTTCAGCAGTGTCGATTGTTAGACTCCTTTGTAAGAGTTTATAACGCGTGAATGCTCTTTATGCGATTAAATTTTCACTTTTGTTAGCCACAAAGTTAACACAAGCGATACTTTATCTGTATAAAAACATAACTTGAATAGTGTATCGTTATGTAACGAGGTGAATTGTGCATTCTTCTTCGGATTCTTTTTTTTTTTTTCTAACGATGACATGTTTCAAGTACTTTTAGAGTGCCACTAGAATATCAGAGTGATACGTGTTCTTGACACTTGTATATTCTGCGAGGCCTGTTATGCGTTAGAGTGGGGGGTGGGGGAGATTTTTCTTCAAATTGAACGACACCCTTATTTTTCGTCGCTTTCTCGCACGATAATGGCATCGAGAGGTGTCTACTTCTACCGCGAAAACCAGTCGCGCGCAATTGTACGTCGAATGTCAAAGTAGCTCTCAATTCTTCTTTTATTCGCGTACGATCGAACCATCGTACCTTAAGTTCAGTTTGCAATCGGAGCCGGGGAAGGAAACGTGCGCCTGAAATGGCTCTTTGGACGAATAGTGAATTTATTACAAAAATTTTCACAGGAACGCTTTTTGTAACTTCCACCGCGTTCGTATATACATTTCTTAGGGTCATATTCAGTAGACTTCTCTTCGCTAGTGTACGCGGTCACACAATCATTTTAATTAATTTATTTTCTTTTTTCATAATGGATTTAAAAATCTAAACTCAAAACTTTATATCAAAATTAAATATAACTTTTCCTTACTGTTCTTTTTTTTTTTGATGGGCGGAGGGGAACCAATTCTACACTGAAAATTTAAACCAAGATAAAAAAAAAAATTCGTGCCAACTCGAGCTGTTCTTCAGTCACATAAATTTGAAGAAAAAAATTTCCTTTAATGTATTAACATTCTACATTTATATGGAAACAGTCTGTCTATCGAAAAGCTACTCAGTCCATCCACGAAGTCGTCGCAAAAGCTCGAGATAACCACGAAGGGCTGGCTGCATAATGAAAAAAAAAAAAAAAAAGAAATGAAAAAAACCGACTGAGAATGAGCCTAACGTTTCTATTGGTCCGCGAGTCTCTTCTCGTTAGCGAGCAATGCGCTCGCGATACAGATGCTTACATTGGTGACACTCTGTAGCAGACATTACGTACCGTGAGTGACGGTCTTTTGTCTCTGTGCGCGAGACAGATGGGTGGAAAAAAAAAAAATAAAAGAAAAAGTATCTCTCGCGGCAGCAACAGTGGGCACACGTTAAAAGGAGCGGAAAAAAAAAAAAAAAAAGAATCGCAAACCCGCAGGAATGCAACGGGGTGAGAAGATTTTTAGGATGCGCTTGGTATGCGCATAATTACGATACGGGTATTACGAAATTACTGCATTACCGTATCCAACTGTGCGCGAACACACGCGGGCACAAAGGTTTCTCGCGTTACCGAGAAATGGTATTTACAAATATCATTCACTCTTTGTGCAAATCGCGTCTTCTATCTTCCGTACGGCGCGCGTTAAAATACGCGACTGCACGTTACGTATATAATATATAAATACATAAAAGCTTTCTATATGTCTATTTGTGCTAACCTGCTGCTTTTCCATACGCCCAACCAGCTATCCATCTATCAATAGACCACGTACGGAATTTCCAAGTACAGAGAATTGTACGTGAGATCCTTCATGCTGCAAATGATTCTACAGCAACACACATATATATATATTGTACTGCTTTTTTTTCGAATTTCTTTCTTTCTTTCTTTCTCTTCCTATCTTTTTCTTTCATTATCCTTTGGATTTATAATTAGATCGCGGATTCTGAATAAATTTTACTTGCGCCCTGTACTGTGCATTGGCTTTGTACGATGCACAACATTTTTATTCGTAAATCTTTTATTCAAATCAGTCTCCATGCGAAAAGAAATTATCATCGAAAGATATCATTGTCGCGATGCAAATGAAATTACAATTTTTTTATACGCCTATTTTCTCGTCTTTTTTCGAAATAGTACTTTGAAAACCGTCCATTGAAATTAAAACGAAGTCATTTGAAAAAAAAAGTTTCTTTTTCCTTCTTTTTTTTTTTTTTTTTGTACATATTGTAAAGTTGGAAAAATCAATCTTAGTACACATCCATTATACCTCAAGTGGAAGTATAAAAGAGTTGAAAAGAGCAACGAAAATTCGGCGATGGAAATGATTTGTTCTTCTACGTGAAAGGGTTTAAAGAAAAGGGTTCGCCGCAAACAACGCGGTCTTAAATAACGAAAGAGTTGAATTTAAAGAAAACCGTTACGAAATTTCACACGACGTGGAAAACGAGCGAGTCTTTGCAATTGAACGAATTTCGTGAAATTGAACTTTTACGTTTCTGAAGAGTGACCGTTATATAAGGTTTACACGTCTTGTTCTTTGTAACGAGGGGGTTTTCTGTTCGCGCAAGGATTTAGATGGGGGCAACAAATCCAAACCTTTTTTCTTTTTTTTTTTTTCTTCTAAAAGAAATCAGCAGTGTCAATAATATTGACTAGTCGATTCCTCAAGAATAAGGCTGCCATTATTGTTATGAACAATGTAAACGTAAACGCAAGTAATTACTTGACGTTCATTTCAAATCTAAAAAAAAAAAAGAATTAATAATTATGAAATAAATTTTGACAAATAAAAGTTGAACCAGTTACTTAATAATATGAATTCGTTATTATTTCTATGCCATTAATTTTTTGTTAATGTATTATTATAACATGAAAACTTTCTATGCTAAATACAGTCGTGAATATTATTGTACATTAATTTATCACAATATTCATTTGGAATGGAATTATTTTTTTAGATATCATAAATCAATTTATCAAGAAAAAAAACAGTGTTTCTTGTAACGAAA
>JABFQA010001321.1:0-14177 GCA_022817065.1 Probaryconus sp. ZL-2020 | reverse complement strand
TTATTTTTACAACTTTTATTAACACATTAATACCTTCAGAATATTTAATATAAATTACTCAAATATACGTTTTAAAAATTATTTAGTATAAAATTAAGTTAATGAAATACTTGCTTAACAAGTATTTCAATTCCACTTGCGTCGAACGCTGATTGGCCACCAGTTGCGCAAGGTACTTTTCACGCCTTGCGCACAAGCAGCAGGCATGAAAAGTAGTAATTATGAGAAGACGCGGCATACATGAAGTGAAACTTTTAGTAATGCATATATCTATTTTCGATCATCACAATTCATTTATCATTCATCATTAATTGAAAATTATCAAGATATATTTTGTAATTCATACATAATAATTGCTGCTATAAATATACATTAAATTACTCAAAGCTTACATTTTTTGAACATTTTACAAAGTATTGTTGAATAAAATTATATATTAATATAACAAATAATCATATTGTATAAACTTTTTTATATTCACATTTTTTTATATTCATTTTTGTAGCATATAAGAAATTCTGCTTTTAAAAATCGCAATTATTAAATAATTCCCTTTTTAGAATCATCTTGTAAAATTTTACAATTGCACTAATAATAGACTTGCTAGATTTTATTAAGTTTTCCCATTCTAGATGAAAATGATAAAATACTGACTAGTTTCACATTAATTAAATTTTGTTTATGCTAGTCAAGTAAAACTTAAAGAAAGCTGGTAAGTTTACAGTTTGTTAATCGTACGAAATTCTAAATAGTAATTGATCAACCAGTACTTTCCTAGAATGAATCTAGTGTGTTACAAGTTACTAGTTATACACTTATGAGTTTTATATGTCAAGTTATTGGGTATATATTGTAATGGAGAGTTAACATACAATACATCATATTAATAACAATAAATTACCAATACCAGTATTTTTTCTCGAATTACAACTGTAAAATAAATTTCATAATAATTTTCATTGTAAAAATTAATAAACGGTATTGGTTTCATAAATCAATGGTTAGTAATTTTTCTACACTATTAAATGAAACGATGTTCTTCACAACATTTCCTATGAATTCTGTTACCAGTTTTATAATAATTTGAACATGCATTTGAGCGTACGAATTTATACATCAACGAATTCATTATCTTAATGATTTAAACCAGATGATGACAACTACATACGCGTTGAATAAGGGAGATGGTGAAGGAGGGACAAAAGAGAAAGGCACCGGTACGAGTTTCCTTTTCACGTGTCCATTAGCATGCAACTCATGAATCTACATATTTTGGGGAGTTTACATGGAGAATACCAATAGTACGTTTTGACATTCCAATAAAATACGTTCAATTTGTATATGGTCTTGTGTGAACGTTGGAAATTGTTTGCATGAAATAATAGTGAACAAAAATTTATTTAAGGGGACTCATCGCGGTAAAATGACGATTTTTCTCAAAAATTCCAAAAAAAAAAAATTTTTCATAATTCTATTCTTTAAACCCTCCTCTATCGAATGGCAATACTCAAGACACCCCAAAAATATTTATTTCTATATTTTTTTAGTAGTTTATGTAGTAGTGTCTGCAAGATAACTGAATCTTACAGTCGAAACATCATTGATTGACTAAAAATGCTTAACTAAATAAATTCTATAAATAAATTGCCTGCTAAAACTATTTTGGTCATTAAGATTATTAAATTTTTCTATTGGAACTAGCCTCATAAAAATATCATAAAATACTAGTTCCAACAGAAGTTACTAAATATGTCACATACAATTAAATAATTTTTTTCAGAATATTTTCCCGTACCATTTTAATATACAGTTAAACAATCAACATCTACAGAACAGTAACATGCATTTATTGCCAGAAAATGAGATGACTAATTATATATCTTAAAGAAAAACAATATTTTACATTTCTTTTATCTTGACTATCTACACACTGCATCTCTAGAAAAATAACATCAGCGGTAGATTATAGAGATTATTCAGAAGTTATAATTTTTGTGATAGTGCAATGAATATAGAATATAATTAATAGTCTGTCGGAAGTAGATTATATCAAAATTTATACCGAAAGCAAGGACGTATATTCAAATTTTCTAAAAAGTGGAAATTAAAAGTAGAGATAATATTTTAGACTATTTTCCACTTTACAATGTTAAAGTTTTGCAGTAATACATATTATATGTGTCTATTGTCTTACAATTTACACTGTGAATATTTATTATGAATTAAAAATTTGTTTTTTTTTTTTTTATTTGGTTTTAAAGGATTTTGTTTTATAACATTACATTCAAGATCGTATCTATGCCTCATTAGAATATATCAGAACATATCATAAAGGCAAGGAAAATCAATGAGAATATATCGGTATTCGTGACAAAACATAGACAGAGTATATATATGAGAGCCATCAGTCAGACAAGCTTCACGAAGGGTGATGTCCATTTGGCATCTTACCCTGTTGGCCAATAGTACCTCCGTCTGACCCCTTCAAGTATTCCCGCTATGTAAAATTGTGCTTTACATGAAAAATGATCGTTGCTAAAATTCCAGCATACATGATAAATATACTGTACTATCTTCGAGTACGTGATATGTAATACTTTTATATTATGTAAAGTATTATATATCTTAAAAGTAAGTATGTATATGTAATATGTATTATTACATTATGAACTTTGTAATAAATATTGGAATGATACGGAATATCTTCCCTGAAAAAAATGTTTAATATATTTATATATATAAAATGGTCAAAATAGTTATTTTATCATAGAATTACACATAAAAGCTATTAAATGTTATATCAGGATTATATTATTTAGAATTATATGCCTTCACGATAATTGGTACTGATGTCACGATAATTGGTGCGACTACCTTACAGAGCCTAAAAAAAGACAGGTGAGTATGGCTTTGAATGGTGCTGTTTTTCGTTACGTGGTTCATTGATACAACTTTGTTTTGACTGTTTCCGACTTTTGCAGAACACGACTGTTAATACGTTCCAATAACTAAAGTCAAAGTAAAATAAATAATCATTAACCTATCGATGTTCGCATTTTCAATTGAGTCCGCGGCAGTAAAAAGTCATATTGCAAAAACTGACGCGAAACAATGGCACTAAAAAAAAAACTGACAAAGGATTTGGTTGTCAAAATTAATTAATTTACTTAAAAATGTTTAATTATGGTAATATGTAAAAAGTAATAAAATAAAATTAGATTCTGTGAGGAGTCATTCGGCAAAGAATAAAGGCAACTTTCGAGGTGTTTTACAATTTTCAATGGTCAGAATTTGAATAAACTGTCTTAGGGACCGAGGATTTATAAAGGCGAAATAAACTTTCGTGATCATGCATACAGACGTCAAGTTCATTTATTATACACGATTGAAAGATACATGTGTCAATCGTTTACAATTCAGTAGCAAATTAAATTTAAGTTAGCAATATTACCAAATTATATAATTTGAAAAAAATCAAATCAATCATTTTTTTGACATCAAACAAATTGTTCTTGTACTGAAGTGAATATTTGGTATTTGGTAAATGTTTGAAATGTGTATCATAAAGTTTTATATAGGTCAAGATATTTTTGTAGAACATTTTGAAATGTTATTATAACAGGTTTAATATTCTACGCGAATGTTTATTGCTTCTCCAATATATTAACACAGTCCTCAGCTAATTACTCTCGTATTTAACAGTTCCTTATACATTTGTTTTATTTTACCTCGTTTTCTGGTATAACACGTAGAACAAAGGCATAACCCTAGTAAAACTAGGGGTAATAACTATATGGACCATATAGTAACCATATAGCAACAATATAGGAACAATATATTGACAATATATTGTTGCTATATAGTCAATATACGTTTATCCCATATAGGAACATTTTTACATATATGGTTTTCTATATCACTATATGAAAGTATTTCAATATATTGTCTATATATTACCAATATATTGTCCATATATTGTCAATATATTGTCCTTATATTTTCCATATATTGTTAATATATTGTTTGACAAAACAGTATATTGTTGCTGTATGGTTCCTATATGGCCCTATATGTTTCGTTTTACTAGGGAATTTATAGCAACCCCCCGTCTAGGGGATATCATACCACGCGCGTATGGATCTCTATGAAATTAAACCAGAATTTTTACAGAACACCTCTAACCCCCTATTCCTGTGAAATTAGTCACATTATCGCATTCACCAGGCTACTTACCTGTGGGGGAGGAGAATCCAACAGCTTAGTATCACAGCATTGAGGAAAACCTAATGATCGAGGATGCTCGGTTCTTAGGAGTGATCGGTTAGGGTGTCCATGCTACATTGCGTAGACTTCATATGACGTCATCATTTTTCACATTCAAGTTTACCTTTTTTCTACAAGACCGCACAACAGCCCAAGATCATTTAAATATAAATGGCGATGTAAAGTCATTGTTGATGCTAATAAAATTACTATTGAGATTGAATTATAATATGAATCATCAATCAAAATCAAAGTTAATACAAAATAATAAAATAAATAAGTAAACAATTTGACATGGTGGGCAGAGATTTATAGAGCAGATTTAATTGAAGTAATTATGCTTGATATTTGAATTCATGTCAAAAATATAGTCGACTTGAGAATAAATAAAATTATAAACATTCTCTCCTGCCATTTAATATTTATTTTTCTAACATAAAAAGTATTTAAAAAAGTATTTAAAAAGTATTTGATTTTAAATAATTACCTTAAAAATGATACGAAAGTAATGTTATCTTCTCTTAATATATTACTTTCAACTCTCTCAGAAAGATGTAAGTAAAAGATACAATGAATAACGGTCTCTTAAAGATAAGGAAATGAGGTGTTGCCAGTTGCGATCTCTGTCTCAGGCCGGAAAAGGGAAGAAATCTTTTCTCTCGAGTCTCGTCGGAGAATGCTTCCAGAAATTGGCTTTAGGCAGAATGATCGACCAAGCGTACTCTGGTCTTCTATTTTTCGATCTTCAAATAACGTCGCACTTGTACGCTCGATTGACCTTTCTGCGTGCCTACGCTAAGTCCGTAAAACTCTACTCCTTTTTTCCCTTTGGAGGAAATATCTTTCGTTTAATCTTTCGCATGAGTACGAGATGGACTATACGAAAAAAAATAGAATTTTACCATCAAAAAACCTTCTATTAAAGGATGAAATTTTGACATAGATTTGTAAGATTTGCAATGACCTACAAAATAATGATACAATGATTACATTGTAAATGGTTCGGCAAGATTTTTTTCAGTTATCTGCCAAATCCAAAAAACAAAAAGTTTTGATATCAAAAAAAGGCAAGTTTGAAAATTAAAAAAAAAGAAAAATAATTAAAATCAAAATTTCTTGCTGGTCTTATTTATTTCGTAGACCAGCAATACCGGAACGGTTCCGAACCAACAGTCGATTGGTTAAACATATCTAACTTTTATTAAAAGATAGTACTGAAGTTCCTAACGGTTGAAGAAATCGGCCCATGCACGGCTTATACTTAGTCGAATCTCAGCGATACCTTTAAGGTGATTTGTTACTCGGTTCATCTATCTCTCTCGCACTTTTTAGTGTCTTTTGTGTTTAAATTGTTAACAAAATAAAATTTAAAAAAAGGGAAACGTGATGCTATTCTTTATACATGGATACTCTGAAAAAAATTATTTAATTGTATGTAATGTATTTAGTAACTTCTATTGGAACTAGCTTTATAAAAGTATCATAAAATACTAGTTCCAATAGAAGTTACTAAAGATATTACATAAAAGAAAATAATATTTTTCAGAGTATTCTCCCATGTATAAAGAATTTAATTTTATTTTGTTAACAATTTAAACAGAAAAGACACTAAAAAGTGCGAGAGAGATAGATGAAACCGAGTAACAAATCCTCTTAATCATTCATTGTCATCGTATTTTCACCAAGATAAATAGTCTTCATCAAAGAATACTTAAAAAATTATTTGACTCTAAGATTTTTTCTATGGCAAACGATTATCATTATTAAGAATTAAGTTTCTTTTATTAATTGTTATTAAAGATTGTGATTAATTTAACAAATGAATGTATTGATGTTTCCTTTGATCTTTGAACGAGAATCATTATGTTATTTATTAGAGTGTTGTGTATAACAAATGTGTGGATATTTAAATGTATAAACTATGGAGTTTCTCAGATGTTGCGTCGGTAATTGATCCCCTTTGAAAATGTGCTGGCAAGATGAAGTGCTCAAATAGGTGCCAGCTTAGGGGTTGAAATCGATTTCTGAGCGATGGCCATCTATTGTACAAAGCAAGAAACTCCTGACGTCACAACCCTTGCCGGTATGTTGGATGAACCATATATCGGTCGGTGGTCAACAGAACCGCCTACATTCACCATTTTCATTTTTCCAATTTAATCGATATTTTTGAAAATGAAAAATTATACTCAACACATTTTCAAATCCTTTTTTGGAACATTTATACCTTCAGTTTAAACAGAAACATTTATTGGAAAGTATAACTATTTAAACGGCGTTTAAATCGCTGTTTTTATAAGAATTTTTAAATATCAAAAGATAACTTTTTACAAAAAACAAATTGAAAACAACATTATAATATCGTTACTGTGATATAGCAATTGCCAACAAAAACTCTGAATAAGTCATCAAAGTAATAACAGAACTGTTTGATAATAGTTGACAGGGAATGTTTAAAAATTGATGCAAAAAAGGTTTTAAGGGTGGATTACGGTAACGTGATAGTAATAAGCTGATGCCAGGCATTTGACGTTAAAATCTAGATTTTTCATCTCATAAACGCCGGCTAATTATTAATAAACGTGCAAACACACGCGGCAGAATCGATATTGCGAAGGCAAATTAGTTGGCTGCTGGCAGACGAGCATTAAAATAATAACGCTCGTTGGATTAATCGCCAGTCATAATTAGGGAAATTCTTGGCGGTCGGAAATTACCCTCTATCTTCCGTCTCCCACGCCCACCACTGGAGTCACCAACAACGAATCGTTTACCAACCGAGAAATGAGCCAATCCTTTTTGAACTTACGTTTTCCAAGTTTGCGCGAAAAAAAAAAAGAGGAGTGGAAAAAAGATTGAGAAAGAAAGATGAGAAATATTGAGCGGGAGAGAAAAGGAGAGAAGGATTTTGTTCTTATAAAGAACGTGTAACGAGCCGAGCTCGATCATATTATTAAAAGGAGCAAAAACATTATAGTCCAGGCTTCCTGCCGTTGAGATTGCCTCTAATTCGTTTCGCGACCTTTCTGCGCCATTTATTATTCAACCCTTCATTTAAGTTTGCATACGTGGAATAGGTGCGATGACGAAATTGCCTTAGGTTTCGTGTTTTAATGACAAGGAGATAAAATAATAAATTATTGCTGTAGTTAATGATAGGATAGGTTCTTCATTTTCTGTATTGAGTTGAATATATTCAATCTGAACTAGATTTCCAAAGCTATTCAAAATGATCTTTTGAAATGAAAATTACCTGAACTACAAACATACGAATAATGTACAAATCCTTTGTCACTAAAAGTCACTAATGTCCTCTCCTTTTAAAACTGAATTTTTTCCCTGGAGAATATGAAAAATACCCTGGAGAATAATGTTAGAAATTAAATGCTAATACCAGCATAATGTCTGTTCGTAATGATTGCTTCTATTTTCCCTACCATTTGATACAATATTAATTCAGGATCCCTGTAATGGATCGATAATGATTTAATTTAATATCTAACCTTTCAGGAAGGTTGAAGTAATAATATTAACTTGCAGCAAACGAACTACGATAATCTCTTAATAGATTATCGATCGATTATTGTTCGTCATGGTATATGACTTTAACATATGAAGACACGATCCAAGAATTGTATTATAAAAAGTTATGATTAGATTATTTTATCATTTACGATTCATGCAGAGTTTCGAGAGATTAAACAAAATCATCTTGAACATTGACACTTGATATCAGCATATTTTTTATTGCTCAAAATTTGTTAGTTTGTACCTAATCAATTTCTTTGTGAAATACGGTATAAGATACCTTATCAAAGTACACGATGTGTACTTTGACAAATAAATAGAATGGTGTACATTGTGATGTGAAAGTGACGATGTTCTTGATGGCAAAGGCATTTAGTTCCAACTTATTTCCGCGTTTCGACGAGCCGAGAAACTTTGGCCACTAGCAAAGGTTTAGAAAGTTCGAACATTACGGGTAAGATTAGGGTGAGACAATTTGCAGAGAGTGTCGGCTTCGGTGTATGCAGGAGGAGGGTATCTTAATGGGCTACGATTAGAAAAGCGAGGCGCCAGGGAGCTATAGCGCCGGAAAGTCTTGAACAATCATTTTTTTGTTCATCCTTTGCGAGCGCGCACTTGAAAGTCGTTTTCCATGAAAACTTGAAATCTCGAAACTTGAGCAAGATCTTTTCGATCGTTTTCAAAAGAATTTCTAACTACTCCTGTTAATTGTATCAATAATTATAATTAACATCGAATACAATCCAAACACTGAGTCATTATTGGAAACACGTTTACTGGAAGTTCAGTTTCATTGAAATCTTATAAAATGATAGGTATAATTTTAATTGAAAAAAAAAAGTATTCTTGATTTTAAATGAGTAGTCTTTGTTCGAAGTAAACGTATGCAAATTTGAAGGTAAAAGAACATCGGAGCTTATCACTTTGTAGGAATAATTTACTGTTACATCTTTGTGTCTCTCATCACTGTCGACAGTATATTAAACGAAATCATTATACGTAACCAACCTATCCTATACATCATCCATTAATTATTCTAATCGTCAACGTTCATTTTATTTACTAACGTCATAATGTCTTAATCAATTACACTAACGATAACTGAAGATCATTATTATCGTGCTTGCATAAACTGATAAGATATTCATTAGAAGGATTCGAGACATCTCGATTACGTCTTTAGAACAACCCTTGCTCGATTCAGAATTTATATTTATAGTCACAACCTAATCGCTTGGTTAATTTTTTACCTCTTCACCGGATCATGTATTGTAGATAACTTCAGTATCTTTACATCATCTTGTAATTTCATAAATTAAAACATTGCTCATTATGATAATAGTTATTTTCATAGGATTTACATCGAAAATATTTTCTAAAGAATTTTAGGTGACGAAGATTACTGATAGTACATTGATGCAGATCGTTTTTAAGATACGAACTACTATTACTAATGATATTCTTCACGTAACTCGGGTCTTCGAATTTTCTTCTACTTTGATCGACATTATGAAAAAAATAATAAAGTACCAAGGCATTTCGAGGGAAACGTATTCCTGCTTCGTTTAGGATACGACAGTAGTAGTCGACGTCGTCTGGTATCATGGTAGCGCGGAAAATGTGTAATTCAAATGAGTTACGGTCGTATCATACTCCTGGGAAGTAGGTGCTAAGCGGTCGGATATGCTGATAGAGCGCGGTAGATGTACGTATGACGATGAAATCTCGATGAGGTCGAGGTAGTAGACAAGGACAAGGGACGGGACGGGACAAGGCGTGGTGCGAAGGGAGGGCTCTCGCTTGGTTTGTAATAGTCAGCGATGGTGGGATGCGATGAGATGTGATCGCTCGACGATGAGCTGCGGGCGACATGATGGTCCCGCCGCGGTGACTGCCTGCTGTACGTCGTATCCAGTTACTGTCTATCCTCATTCCGTGTAATTTCTACCCTTTGCATATATATATACCTACGATATGTATATCAACATACACAGTACCAGACTTTTGCAAAACGATATCATCAAAATCCGAAGTCCCATGGTGACCTTCCTGTTTGAATATTCACTAAAATTACCTTCGTACTTCAAATTTCTGGCTTCGTTTGCTTGCAAACGTATCCAATTTTTATGTTTTCCTTTTATTGTCGGGTGTTTTTTCAAGAGAAAAACTTTATTTTCTTTATCTATCGAAATCAACGCAATTTTCATTCTTTCATCAGTAGATATGTTTGAGAATTTTTTCACTCTTCCTTTTATGCTGACATAAAATGTATCCTATGTAATTTAAGAAACATAATCTTATAAAATCTGTTTTAGTGCCACTATTGAGCGAAACAATTTCTCACTAATGTAATTTTTAGAGATAAAAATACATACGATACAATACAATTAATAATGGATCAAAAAGAGGAATGATTAAAAAAAAAGAATTGGGCGCATTAGAGTACAGAATGTACGGAAGAGAAGACATTGATTGGCTGGAATAAAAGTTAGATTGGAGCAAGTAATTCTCGCGAAAAGTTCAAGGTCGAGAAGAGATGAGCAAAGAGAAAACGATTTATACCGCGCGATCATTTTATAACGTTAATCGAGTCGTGACGTGGATTCGCTTCCGTAATTCCGACATTCTAATCGGTTCGCGAGGACGACAAATTCTCGCCGTCATGATAAACGATGACTCTGCGCTGGCGGTAAAGGAGTGAGTGATGCAAAGTGATAACATAATCAGGTGATAATGTGCTTGTCATATCTCATAGTTGGGTAAGAAAAAGGAACGCGACGTCCGAAAAGGGTGAGGTACTCTGGCGGAAGAATCATGAAATGTTATGGAATGTAAAATGCCGCATTTAACTCCAGCCCTTAAATTTAGACGAATTAATTAAATTCTTTGCTTATGGCCTCGTATGAAAGAATTTCCTTTACAAAAATAAGTAACGAGAAAAGATTTCGTTTTGTTGGAGGAATTGGAATGTACATCGAATAAGAATTTGGAAGATGCATTTCTCTGTGGATTGTATTTTTGTAGTTTCATGCTCGAAATAAAGTTTTTTTATACAGTTTCGTTACACGCAGGTTATATAATATATATCGTGTTTGTACACCGCGAAATTACTTCGTCGAAATGAACTTTTATATTACTTGTGAAAATAAACATTATTATGCTGTAAGGAATGGTAAAATTTTAGATCAGATTGGATATCTAGATTTTTTTTTATAAAAAGCGGAGACAATTAATCAAAAGTTGTTTAGTTTCATGTCGAATGAAAAATGTCTGGAAGTGAGTTTGTGCAAAATCATCCCTGCTACCGAAAAATGATAAATCTCTGCAGAATCATCTGAGATCATTGCAACATACGAGCAACTGATGTTCCCTCAACTTGGTACATAAATTCATCAAGGAAATAACCACATTAAATGCCATCAAGACTAATAACGTCACGTTAATCTCCGGTTCACTGCCAACTCTCAATAAATCACTCCACATTTTCATTAACCCGAAGGACTAATGAAAAATTTTTTCTCCTCTTCATAATAATCGACCAACTTGGAACCACGGTTCAAATTAGTTCAATCTCACGCTCTTGAAAAAAAATTCATTCCAGATATACTAAATTGGTTTCTGTTCAATAATTCTGTTGCACTTTCAATTGGTTTCGATCAAAACGTATCATTTTTAACATATCGGCGATCAGTGACCAGGTATATTATTTTCAAGGAGGTTTTCTTTTAAGCTTATCGAAATCGTAATGGCGTCAGGACGTGACAGAAGGTCAAAGATAACGGTTCGCGTGTAAGCCAAGACAGGCCCGAGTCTCGCTGAGAATGCATCGGACCTCGGTTTCGTTCCTGGTGTATTATTTGTAACCACTCTGTTCCAGCAGCGTCCATTTAATCTCTCTCTTCTCGACTCTCTTCCTCGGCGAAGAGCATTTCTTTGATCAACGCGCGACCGCATCTGCCTGGCAATATCTCAAGCTGGACCAGCAACCGGCGTCCTGGGCCCGAGCTCCTCGTCTTTCCTCCAACGGGCAACCAGCATTTGTTGCTGTCAGCCGCCATCTCGGCTCGCATGTGCGTGCTCCGGATTTGCGTGTCTTGAATGTCCACGAGATTGCCTTATATTCGAGAGCTAAGAGGAAGATGTTAATAGCGGTCACGATGAGATAGAAGCGCAGCTTGTTAGCGAGGGATTTTTCGAGACAGCTTCTGCGCTGATAACGATACATCGTTTTGTTCATTTCGCGACGATTCAATAGAGATGCTTGATTGTCCCAAAGGCTTCGACGCCGTTCGAATCACACTTGAAATTTATTCGCGTATTATTCATATTAATTTGCTGGGATTTTATAGATTGCTCTGTTAGGCTAAGTGAGGCCAATAAAAACTAAAGGAGTTGCTTCGTTTCATAAACGGTCGAGAACTCGTTTATACCAGTTTATACCTGTAGATTTAATTTTTTTTTTTTTTTTTAATTATACTAGGCTCGATAATATTTGAAGCTGACTGAAAATGGATTTGATTTTTGTTGATTTTATCCACTTGAAAGTACATGATCTTTTTTACGAGAGTAAGATGGACATGAGAATTTTAAAAGTATATACTTCTTTTTCGAGGTACATAAATTGTGCAAATGCTTCTTTAATGTGTCTCATAAATCTTCAATTTCAAAAGAAATTATGATTGGTTGAAAAATGTTTAAACGTATGGTTAAGGTTGAACAGCCAGAATGTCAGTAATCTTCTTTGTAGTGATAAATAGACACATTGTTAAACATTTTATGCATTCTAATGGAATAACAGCGTAGGAAGACTTCGTGAGTATGGCGCGGTAGATTTTTTTTACATGCAAATGCACAGTATGTTGACCTTTTTACAAGTAATTGCACCTTGTTGCTTAACGTTAATGCTCTCAGTAGGTTTACTTGAGAACCAGATCGCTGAGAAACGTGGCATTTGCAAAATGCTCAAATGAGCTTAAATCTTAACCTGTATGAAAATAATTACTAGTCGTAGTTCACGATCAAGACCTTGTTCAAACAGGAAGTCAAATTTATTTTTCGAATATCTTGTACTGATGTTATAGTACTTTTCCTAGAAAAATTTGTGTGCGATCATATTTTTTTTTTTTTTTTTATACGACTGAAACTTATAAAAATGTTATTTGTCAATATTGTCAGATACAAGAACCAATAGTATTATGGCAGAAGTTTGTAACCATATCTTACAATTGTAAAGTATAAAACTCGTTCGAAACGTCATGTAATTTCAAAATCAAAATATGAAAACGCATAAAAATGCAATATAAAAGTGGTCCAACGTTTTCAACGTCGCTTGTAAACTTTTATAAACTTTCGTATTATGTATGTAACAGTTTATTATTTCCTCACACAATGACTTATGGTTGAGAATACGTAACTCAATTGCCACGTTTATTTTGCTTTTAACTTACGCTTAAGATTCGTTTGAGAAATTAATGTCATAATACCACACGCCGTGTCTTGTACCGAGAATGACTATGAAGGAAGACATACACGTGTCCAGCGTTGTCTCAAAATATTCTATTAACAAAGTACAAAAACAGCGTATGTTGTGTAACCAAAAAGCAAAAATACTGACATTTTAATAAGTCCGTATGAATTATTACGGAATATAAATTTCGCAATGTTTACTAATTCAGCGTATATATTTTGTGCATTACGGTTTTACACTTCAAGGTACCTTGAAGTTTCAAATCACAACTAACAAATTTTCTAATTAAACTTCGACGACGTTTTGTGTCGCTTTCAACCGAATAAGTTGAATTTGATTAAACCATAAGCAGGATTTGTTGAAATAATTAAAAAAATATATTTTATGCGTTGAATATTAATGCAACGTTCGTATATTTTCAAAATAATGTTACGATCGATGTATCACAACAAAGATGTTGTAAAGAGAAACGTACGTCGGTGATATGTAATGCAGTATGGAGTAATGTCACGTCATTGCCAGCGCCACCGAAAATATGAGCCGACTGTCGAGCACAGCGTTAATGTTCGCTCATTTATTACGCTTACATTATTTCAGTATTATTATTCTTCTCCCTCTATATATATATATATATATATACGCATACAATGAAAACCATTATATAACGTTGAATTCAACTCGCGTTGAATTCAGACATTTGTTTTTACTTATATTCTCGATATGATTTTAAATGTGCTGACTCATTGAGCAAGGTCACATTAAATTATATATAATCTTAGCATATTCCATAAAGGATAATTAATTTTTTCTTTAAATAACATACGTAATTGAAACCCAAACGCTTTACAACAATAATGTCCTATTGAAATGTTTAGTGTTGGCGAGAAAAAGATTTTTTTTTTTTTTTTTTTTTTTTTGT
>JABFQA010001320.1:0-14177 GCA_022817065.1 Probaryconus sp. ZL-2020 | reverse complement strand
GACCGTTTTCTAATAAAAGTATGAATGACATATTAATGAGAGAAATTACTTTATGTTTAAAATGTTTAAGTGTTGCAAGAAACACTTCATAGAATTAAAAATATTCAGTAACTTTTCAAGTAAAACTGCGGGTCAAGGAGATTAAAGCAGACGAGTTAGAACTTCATTTTACTTCAATTATGAGCCGTAATGTTAGCAGCAAGAAAATAATTTAGTTGCTTGCGGCGCATTTTCTAAGAAGGCTGTATGTTAAAATGTCAATTATATTTTAAAATAATAATACAACTTTTATTACTTTCTGAATTAATCGAGTTTAAGTAACCTAGTTCTTAGTATCTTAATTATATTTTTAAGATAATTTCATTTAATTACTATAACTCAGATAAATTCATTTTAGAAGAAAACCGTAACGAGATATAATAGACCTACAGAAGTCATATTCAAAGGGAAGGGGAAAATAAATGAGACTGCAAGATTGCAGAAAAGTTGGGCGCGACGAAATTACGCCTCTTGATCTATGCACGCAGCCTGGATTTCTGATCAAACGTCTTTTATACGCCCACTTATTACTTCGTTTTATACGAGTTAATAAAATACAGGGGATTTTATTAGATCTCATTCCAAGATTAAGGGCTCTGAAAAAAAGTACGCCGGATACAACAATTTCTGACTATCTTAACAAGTGACAATTTTTCTTGTCGTAATTAAAATTTTTATTTTACGTTTGCCAGAAATTGTTAAGATTTTATTTCGCACAGTACACATATATTTTCATGTTAATACGTGTTCGATATGTAAATTATTTATTATGATGATCACGAAGCATTTGATATATGCGGTAATAATTATTGAAATTATGATAATAATGTAACTGAAGACTTGGACGTAAATTAACAGATTAATTGATTATCACACACGTACAAATATAAAGAAAATTCTTGTAAATGTAATTATAGAAATAACTGAAAACAATAGCATTGTTTTAAAATTATAAAGGATCAATCAATACAATTGGTTAATAATATTTTTTTGCAAATAAAAATTTGGCATTCTTAGAAGTTAAGAAATTGCTGATGTGAATTTTCTCTAACAGTAAAATGATTGTGATCGGAATCTGAAAATATCCCGCATCAATTTCTTTGTTGCGAATTGATATACTGCTTGATATGCTTGGTTGAACAATTTGCATCTATCGAGACGTCAAACTCATCTCTGAATTTCGCGAATACAATCTGCGTCATGCGGTTGAAGACGTCTGTCTGTGATTCGATGGTCAACCCCAATTTATGGTAATGCCTAAGTAATCCGATTAGGATATTAGTGATCGCAGGAGAGACGCCTTATCTTCCTGATCATAAGTTTCTCCACACGACTGCTTGTAAACTATTGCAAAACAATATGACTTATCATCAAACAAATCATTCCTTTTTAATTTAGGCGACATTTCAATATTTCTCTTTTGAAAATAATCCACTTTCCACGGGCTTTAATTGAGGTTTAATTGAGTCAACTGTGCGAGTTTACTTACTGAAAATCACGCGTCCGACAGTAAACAGACTGTTGATTTTTTGTTGGATATTCCAGTAGACTTTAATTCATTCGAGTGTTTCAAGTTTAACTTTTAAGTTTAACTTCAATTTATAAGCAACTAATCCTTCATAAACAACTGGTGGTATTTGTAGAAGATAAATGAGTGGTTTGACATTTGATCAGGCGGTAGCGCGACGAAGAACGGATCCTTATGGTAATAAGTTTGATCCCTCCCAGAAGATAATATTTAAAGCAACGAAAATGAAAAAAAGAAAATTGGCACTGAATAATGAAAGAGCAAGTCTCTTTGGGACATCGTTCTTAATCATCGTTTAATATCACATCGTTAAAACGATGTGTCTTACTATTTGGTAGGACGCTGGGGAGAGTACGAAACGGCAACTCGAGTCGGTACTTTCGAGAATTAGGCAAATTAGATTCCCCCAATTTCCAGAGGGAAACCAGTTACAGCCATTTGCAGATTTCTCGAGTTACGCATTCGGTGACCACCAAGTAGAGAGTAACAGCATTAGAGATACGCGAATCCTCCACTCTTCCATATATGTTCTGCCAATCCTAATGACCTTTTCCTGCCTCTGTATTATCGCCATTATGTTTTCCTTTCGAATTTACCTACAACGACAATTATTAAGCTTAAGTGAAGCTTATATTGCCTGTAAATTTTATTAAGCCATCATGGTAAAGTGATTGGTAGTAGGAATGTTCTTGGGATTTGGAAAATGTCGAAAAAAGTATCGGAGCATTGAAACTTTGGGATTGATTTAGATTTTTTATTATTGGCGCGCCGAAATGGAATCCCTTTTTGTGTAGCTGCATTCGTCGCGTGGTGCGCGAATCGGAATGTAATCATGAACTTTTTTTTCGGACGAAATTTTAGTTCAGGTGCGAATGAAAAGAAAAATTTATTTTGTATTTTATCGAATGAACGGCTTCAAAGTAGCAAATTCCATTTTCTGTCGCAAGCCACATTTACCTTCGGCGTTACATTTATTCAGTATGTTCTATCGACGATCGTTTTCGCAATCATTTTCAATTTATTCCGGAGAAGCACTGAAAAACCTAAAGTGAAGTGATCTACCCTCCTGCCCTTAAGCTGTACCCTCGATGCACCCGCCTACCTAAATTAAATTCACCATATCAGACACGTTTTATTTAATCAGACTTCTACTTTGAAACCTTTAGCTAGCCGACTGATTTTGCCTTAATCGATTTTCAAAGCAATATATTTCGTCTACCGCAGAGTTGTTCGTTAAGTATAACGAAACGGTTTTACTACAGATTACTTTTTATTATCAAGTTAAAGCAAGAGTTTTCCATTTAATTACCACTGCGTTTAACGATTAATTATCATCAAGAGTTTCGATGCATTTCGATTTACAATTTGTTTGGAACTGCGTGTACTATTAATTATTACGACAGGTTTAACAGACAATAGGTACAGGTGTGTTAAAGTTATTCCAAAAAATAAAAAAAAAAAAAAATAAAAAAACAACAACTGATGTAGAAACTTTAAATGGATTAAAGTTCGATATTTTCTCTTTGTAGAAAAAATTTAATCTTGGCGATAGATTTATTTTTCAACGAGGTAATAATCCATCACGTGCAACTAAAAGATCTATTGAAAGGCACTGAGTTAATTAATGATAAGCATCTGTAAATACGAGGAAACGGATTTAACACTATTCATTCAACATATGATTACACTGACATTCCTTTTAATTAGAAAATTAATTCCTTGACAATGTGATCCAATATCGCAGGTCGATAAGCTTTTAACGTCATCCATCTTTTTAGATAACAAGCCCTGCTTAATATATTATCTTGTCACTTTTGGAGTTAGATACAGTACTTCACGTCAACGAGAATCCATGTATGTTGAAAAATCGAAAAATATTTCCAGAGAAAGAAATTAATTTTTTGCATAGTTTTACATAATTTACTTCACATTTTATTAGGCAATTATAAATGATTGCCTTAATGGGTTCAATAACGTCGTTCGCTGAATTCTTTTAATATTAAAAGAATTTTTAAAAGAATATAAAAACCGCTCACACATACAGGTTGATGTACAAATTCGTTTTCATGTTACACTCGAGAAAATGAAATTGCCAACTTGGTATTTCATTTGCAAAAATTGCGTAACATCTTGCAGCATCTGTTTCGACGTACCAGGAACTGCAAAAATCAGAATATGGTAGCATAAGCATATTTTCATGGTATGATCTAAGTGGCATAGATTATTCGGTGGTTCACTGGTCAGCAGAGACTAGAAGAGACGCCAGGAGGTTATTCTGGCCTTCGCTGGTTGTGTGAAATAGTGGCTGGCCGCGCTCCAACCTCATACGTTAGTTCCGCTCATACGTAACCTACCTGGCAACCCCTTCGTCCACTCACTCACACATACACTCACGGGTCTTTACACACATTATCGTGGACCAAGTTTTCTCCGTCCTTACGGCTTTACGAATCCTTGTCTCATACGGCACATACGTGTGCGAGAAGTATAGTCTCAAATGCACGATTTGCAGATTCGATTTTCGGTAGGTCAGCTTCATCTACGGACGTGCAAAGCACACTATTCTGGTGCTCGACCTGGCCGTTCACGCTAACAAGAGACTTGTGATAACCCTTCGTAATTCACCAAAATTATGGAAATTGCTACCTGATATACTTGCGCTCTAAATGGCGAATATAAACTTTCCCAAAATGTATTAGTACTTTAAACATAAAGATAGATACCATGTGTGTCCCGTGATGACCTCATTCAGCCAATTCAGTTATTGTAAAATTATATACATGTTCCCTGTTTTAGACTTCACTGTATTTTCCTAGCTTATCAAACTTTCAAACTTTCAAATATACAGTCTAAATATTTTTCAACTTATATTTTAAACCGTCAATCAACTTCACTTTCATGTAAAATTATGTGAAATGATATTCCATTCAATATGAAAGTAGTTAGTTCCATTGGAATCATAAAGTAATAATATCAATAACTTTAGGGTATTGTACTGGAAATTTTTGTTCTTTTTTATTGTAACAAGAAACTTGTTTTTAGCAAAGCATTGTTAAGCGAACTTTATTTGACATTACATTATCTACTATCATTTTAAGCGTAGACCAGCGTCGGATTTAAAAGGACTAATTGCAACCGTAACGTGCTCAATATAACGTTATACTAGTATTTTGATAATTAACGAAATCAAATTTTTCCTGCTTGTACTAAAAACATACTCGACTGCGTAATTATTTCCTTTGACAGGAATTCTCGCTTTACCAATTTCGACAATAGTTAACAATGAAAACGTGAATTTAAATTTATTTTGTTAACAATGAAAACGGGAATTTAAATTTATTTTGTTCAGAACTGAAATAAATCATTCTTTAAATATACAAAAATACATTCGCGTTGGAGCATTTTGTTTAGCTTTTGCATAAGTCAAGTAATAATTTATACGTTAACATCTTGCTGACTTTTTTACAATTCTTCAATAATTACGCGGCTTTTTCTATATCTCAATTAACGATATTTTTGTTGCATGCAGAATTTATTTATCTTCTCTCATCTCTGTTTCTCATACTTTTATATTAATTTTTTAGAAACAAAGCTTTCTGAAAATTCTTTATCTCATAAAGAATCGTTCAATGGAATTAATTTGACGTTGTAAAAGAGACAAACTAAACGAATGCACAATTTTATATTTTTAATTTAACTGTATTTGTTAATTTTAAAAAGGAAACCTAGAAATATTGTATTAATAATTAAAGTTGCTAAATCATTATTTTTAATAATGATTTTTTAAAAAATCGATCAAATTTATAGAAAAGATATCACAAGATTGTTTCTTGTTGTAGGAATCCCTTAAATTATTTTCGAATCAATTCTCAGCAACGTATCAATATGAGTCATTCTATTATGAACATTGTTATCGGTTTCTTCTCTTTGGCGTACTCTTCTTCTTGTCTCGAGTCTTGCACAAATGTTCTCGATGTATCGCATCGTAACATATATTTTATGCGGCAAATAAATCTTTTTCCGTGACTTCGCCAGTAGTGATGCGCGGCATTGCCGGAACCCAAATGCATACATATTTTTGCGCGATGTGTAAACCCGTCAAACGTACGCATTTTTTTATGTCCCTCTTATTTACATGTTTATTTATTTTTCATATATATACTTGTTACTTTATTTAAAATACATTCCATCAAATGTAAAAAAATTCTCGTCCAATTTAATTACATTGCATTTCATTTTAATTGAACTTTGATATCAATCCGATATTTTAATAGATGAAATTAATGTTTGAAAATGAAGTAAAGATTTTAGACAGTTTTTAATGACAGCTTATTAAACATTTATTAATTTTTATTCAATATATTCGGAGAAGGCTTTTTGTATTTTGTGACTTGTTATTAAAAACGGAAGCACACGTAATGCGAACTAGGCGTTGTGTTACGTGATGAAAATCAGATATGATTTATTCTGCGGAATAAAGCCACCTCTGCTTCTCGTTGTCCTACCTTCCGTATTTCTATTCGCGGATCCGATCCTGAACTGGATTTCCATGAATCTATTGAATGAATAGATTGAATCTATTACCAGCAGTTTCTAGATCAGTTGGCAACCAACTTCAACCCTTCCGATTTCCTCATTTCCCTTCTCCTCTCCCTGCGCTCTGCTCTCGTTTTGGCCATCTACATTTGTGCCACTTTACCATAAATTTACACAATTTATCAACTTTTATACCGTAAACAAATTTCAACCACGGAATGAAATCCAATTTTCACACGGATAAATAATATTCTTAAACTGTTTCAATTGACGAAAAAAAAAAAAAATTAATTGTCTTATAATAACAAAAATTCAATCAGATCAACTAGATTTCAGTAAAGTATTTTTACAGTATTCATATTTCTTCTATAATAAACAAAATTTCTTTGAATGGAAATTTGCAGAGCTCGTAAAATGTGAAGTCAAAGTCGAGGGTAAAGTTTGTTTTAGCATAGTTTATGCACGCATGAAAATCTGTTTCTTGTTTTTCGATAATTCTTGCTCTCTGCTCCGCACAATCGCATGCCAATTCGAACAATTTCATCGCGACGATTCTTATATTTTTGTGTTATAACATTCTGCGCATTTCTTTTCTTGAAGTTCTGCATTCGTCCCCCACCTCTTCCCCCTTCCCCCCGTTCCCTGCTTTTCGCAGATATTGATGCGAATCGACAAGTCGTGAAATTTTTCCCTTCAGAATTCTCGCTCCTCGGCGTTCTACCGATTCGCACAATTGCTTTTCCTTTTAGCTCTCTATCATGCGAAATTGTTTTAGCGCGACAATTGAAACAAATACTTTCAGTTGAAGCGTCAATTGAGATTTTCATCAAAGGATTATATACAAATATAGCTCATATTTGAAAAACAGAAAAAAAAAAAAAAGAAAATGACGCACAGAATGAAACAACGTAACGCAGTCTCGCACAGCTGACGATATTTTTTTTTTTTTTTTTTTTTTTTGAAAGCGACAGTTTCATCAAACTTTACAACGCCATGAAAATGTTTCCGTAACACAACAAGAATATGGTGTTTGCCGTCTTTTGTTTACGCTGAATATCTTTCCATTCACAGCGCATTGTCAAACTTGTTTTGCCTAAACCACGCAATTTTGCGGCGTCGTGTACGGGTGAATTCCCTCGAAATCCACGTATAAAATCGAATGACCAATAGATCACTTAATTGTCGCATGGTAATTAAGCCCTTCCAACCGCTGATTTTCACAAATCAACTACAGTCCCAATTCGACCAGCGTAAAATCTACAATTCCACTGTAATCTCAAAAAAAAAAAAAGAAATAAATAAATTCCTGATAAATTCTGCAACATTTTTCATTTCCATCAATGACCTTCGAATCTTAAAGACCTCCGCCATTATATTTAAGGTAGTGCCAAGGACGACTGTACAAAACAGGATCTCCGTCATTTTCTCCAGAATTTTCAATAAAATGCTTATAATTAAATGATTTTTCTTGTATGAAATGTAAAGTTAAAATGCGCCGGTTGAATTTATTTCCACCGTAGATTCCCGCGGCAGAATAATACACTTTGTTTGTTGCTTAAAGGTGGATCCTACTTGCATCCCAAATTGGTTTGCGAGAGACATGACCTTGACTTTTATAACCTTTAGCCAATTTTGCGTGTGGTTTTTTTTCTCCCGTTGCCGTGCGAATCTCATTGTTTCTCCATTATAAGGTATTTTAATTGGTAGTTGTTATATTATGTTCAGTTTGCGGCGAGCATGGTCCTCTTGGCTGCTGGTTGGGTTTAACCCTGTCTCGCCAATAACACTTAGAAAAGGCTATCGCTTGATTTGCAGCGTATGACCGAGGGTCAACCAGATACCAACCAGCGCGCTGTGTTTCAGTTCCTCGTACTCGATTAATTGCGTGCCGATCAAGATTTATTGATAAGGACGCACGGAAGCCATTCCCATTTTCCTTTAAAGTCCTATTTTTTGATTTTATTACATAATTATCGTTTTCAATCGAACGATAATTATTGTATTCTTAATTGTTTATTGATGTTTGATAAAATGATAAATAAATGTATGAAAAATAAAATATGATATAATATGTGGGGTCAATATGAGTGTTTTGATTGAAATAACTGAAACGTCTTTGCATATGAATATAATTTTGACAGAGAATTCCATATCAATAACACGAGCATGCACAGCAGTATATATATTGTCTTCGAGATGAAGCGCAACAAGAATTCCTGCGCATAATATGATAGCGACACGTACAGTGTGAACTATTAGAAACATTATTTTATAATTGTTAATTAATTTCATTCTTACAATGTTTAGAGTCAACCGAAATTCCCGGTGAAGAATTTCTTACTTGTTTCTTATTTTCATTAAATATAATTCCATAACTTTATACATTATTGAAATATATAAATATTTAATAAGTTTTGTCAAAAGAGGATAAGTTTAAAATGGTGCAACCAGTAGCACTGATCAAGTGGAATCGTAAGAGTTTAGAACCCCTGGAGTACAATAGTAGTAATAACTAAAGAGAGAAGACAGGGAACGATATAAGACAACAGCAATAAGCTGTGAGAAAAGAGAGTAGATGAGAAGAACATTAATGAAAGTAATCTCAGAAAGGACAAAGCAGAAAAAGAAGCAACAAACTTAAGATAATGCTGCAAGAAATAATATTCCACAACTCCGGAGCAAAGAGAAAAATTCATTGTCCAAAAAGTTTTCGAACATGATTTTACAAAATACGGTTTAACTGTAATTTAATAAGTAATTTAATTGTATTTATGTAACGTCGAAATATAAAAAGTATCGTTAGACGGTAGAATTTAAATTGAAGATAATCGTAAAAAATGAACGTTTGCAGAAATATATTCGAAATTTTGAAAACAGTCATAATGATAATGTGGAAAATTTTTTTTTTTCATTTTCAGAAGGAAACTACAAAAATATGGTCAATTCGCGATAAACGATCAAGATGGAAATACGAATTCAGTGGACCAGAGTACTGAACGCCTCGGCAATCAATCTTTCGCTTGAAATTGCGAATATAAATTGCTATGGTGCATTGTGTGCGATATTGGTTTTCAATTTTTTTCTTCCCTCACTACAGCTTTTCCTTCAACTGTCAGTGACAGTTACCTTTCCCTTTTATAACAGTTCGTCGATAATACCAGTTTTGAAAAGCACACGTTGTTTTCTCTTATTGTTTTCGAATAATTAATGTAAATTTTTCATTTACAGTTATTTGTGTTCCAAAAGTGAACGATTTAGTCCGGATATAAAACACCTGTCCTACATTCTATTAAAAAAAATACCTTTTGTTTAATTTTTAAAAATAATTCGTTTCGTCCAGCAGTTAAAAATGTTATTTTTTCATCATCGAAAAAAATCATGTATCTAAGAGTTAACACGTTTTATTTTCTGTTTGTTATTTTTTGAAACTGTATTTATTCACTCGCTCGAAAAAACAGTCTGTTTTTTTTTTCACATTTTCTTTTTTTTTTTTCCAGCCAATGGCACAGAAGTTGAGGAAAACGCTGGTTCAAGTTTACTCGGCAGTATGTTTGATTATTATCTGGCAAATGTTCGCATAGTGAGCAAATCCAAACTTTATACTCAAACAAAATTCCAGCTTTCGACGATTCTTTTAACATATAATTGAAATTTTGATTGAGTTTGTACATCATTTGTGTGTTTGCCAGATGGAAAGATAGTTGAATTTTGATAAGAGCAGTTTATCAAAATACACTTCATAAACTAACATAAACCCTAGTATTAAAAAAAAAAAAGAACATGATCATGAAAATAAAAGATCAACAAATAATCACAAAGTAATTTTGAAAATTATTCCAATAATTGGTTTTTGATTAACCACATTTTTCAGTTTAAATCCTTTTCTAATCAATATGAAATTCTCTACTAATAAAAATGAATTTCAACCACGAGAAATTAGCGTGTACGTTATTTAATGCGCTGCTGAATCTCTTATTCTTTTCAAACCCATTATATTCCACGCTTATAATCTAATCCCAATCTATATCAGATATCAAATGAGATAGTGATTTGTCAATGCAGTTTAAAGCTAATACAAATCGCTACCGCTATAACGCTTCCTACGATCTCGACTCCCTAGTTTAGTTTCCTCATAGGAGAAGACCTAATGCACGTCGTCCTAAACGCATTAACGACTAATCTTGTTGTCCCCTGCAACCCATCTTATCGGTTCAGTCCACTGCTTCGCCTCGCTTATCATTAAGTCATTAAGTGCTTGTCTTAACGATACGAATTTTTTTTTCCCCCCCAGACTATCGATATTGCTTTTCTTTTCATTTTTTTTTCTTTGCTTTTCATAAATTTTGTTCAGATTAATATTATAAAAATTCAAAGTGAATATGATTTTCAAAGATTCTTTCTTCTAAATTCTCATTAAACATCTCCTTAAATCTCATTAAACATATTAATGATTGTTTTACAAAATTAATCAAAGATGTCTAACCACAGTAAAATTGCGATGAATGTGAAAACAACTGTTATCAGTGAAAAGACATAAAATAATCTCGATTCAAATAAAAGACGAAATTCAATAGATCGAAAGAACATTAATATTTAAAGTCATGAAAAAGTTTAAAGAGCAATTACTTGGAGTGTTGGTTTAGAAGATATCGAGAAAGTTTTAAGGGGTGGCAAAGGCTGACATTGCGGTCTAATTGGGCAATTTTCGCCGTTTAATATCCAATTTATTGCTTATCCCTAAGATCACGCGAGGAACGATAAACGACGACATAAATCGGCAGCCTCTTTCCTGTCTATAATCCGATCGTCAAGTCGATAGCTCGAGTTTGCCCGTTAATTAAAACGATTTGGCATGTAGTTAATCTCGTCGTAAAGCACGCATCATGAACAAGTGATTACCGACAATGTTTCTACCATCACTGACGTTAACGGAGTGACTAATGGCCCAAGCAATTTTCACGTATTATTACGCGGGTACGTTCCATTGGCGCTCATCGCGTCTTTGTACTTTGTATAAGCGGAGCAAGTTTTAGTTGCCCAGGAAGAAGACACTCCGAGATTCATACCCGACGATGATTGAATGGGTTAGTGCAACTGCCTTTGCGGTTATATACACCTGCATGCGAATGTAAAAGACAGTAATCCGCCTAGTTGAACTAATCCGTCAAAGCAACGGCGCTCTCTCAAAATTTGTCATTCCGTTTGATCGCACACGCGCTCTTTGTGTATTATATAAATCGTTGTCGGATAGTTTGAAGGCTTTAGGAAACTTGCAGTAAAGACCGCACAAATTAATGACATCGAATATTGACAAAAGTGTAGTTTAATAAAGAAATACATTCATCATTCATTGACAAAGAAAATATTCCCGTTATTATTCTGCGCTATTTCATTTTTCGTCGAAAGAAAACAATTTGAACAATTTCACAATTACTTCACATTTTTTCTCAGTTAAGGTTAAAAGTAATTCAGTTTTTTTTTGTTTTGTTTTTTTTTTTTTTTCGATAGAAAAAAAGGGAAAATTCTTACGAAGTTATTCGTACGAAAGTCACATAGGCTCAGAATTTAGAAGAGGGTTTCGGGAAATATTTGTCAAATAGTGTAATTGGCATGATTAATGGAAATCTATCAGAAGAAATGTTTTAACTGTAAAAAAAGGAACGTGTGTCGAGAATTGATTGATTGCACGAAGGAAACCAATTTCCGATAATCCATTCTCGCAATAGGTAAGATGTTGATGTAGCTGATGCAAGAAACTAGGCGCTATTCGCTTTGTTCGATATTTTTGAACATTAGCACAGACAGGTTAAACTTTTCTAAATTCAGCAAAACTTTCGAAGAATTTCCAAACAAAATAACATCGCGAAAAATAGACTGACAAAATGAAAATTAACTTCTCAACTAATCTTATTATTATTCTGGTTATTAATCTCTGGTTGATTTTCGTTGATAAACTCTCTTTTTTTATTTATATTTGCACAGTATTTGTTGTTAATAAACTGTTTGCTATTGCTAGATATCGTTACACTTTGCAGTATACGGTGAAAATCATATTAGACGAGTGACTCAGCAGTGTCTAAAATGACTGACGAAAGTACAGCGGCAAGTGTAATCGATGATACGATGTTAAAAGTTCTCGCCTGAGGATTTCGATCGGTATTCGAATGCCGTAACTTGAGCGTCTGTAGCCGAAAGCGCTTTCTCAAGATATGTTGAATACGTTCAATGTAGTATTGGAAAACGCGAGCCGATACACTTGCCTAGATGATCACGTACTACGCGGTCCAGCTTCAAGATATTACGAGTCATAGCTGCTTCTACATTGCCTAGGAATTCGATTTCGTTCTGTAATATCAAAAGTCTCGGAAAAAACGAACTATTACTCTAAAATTAAATCATGAAAATTATCTTTAAAATATTTGACATATATATATATTTTTGCGTATATTTGAAATCAATAAATTCTGAATAAGGTTTTCATGTCCTGTCAGGACATTGTCACAGTTCAGGATGCAATTGCAGAATGTTCAATTCCATATGGGTTACTCTGATCTGGAATTCAAATAGTCCATAGACAACATTGCTGCAATGCAAGACTGGTAATGAAAAACTACAGAACAAATAGATGTTTTGTGGAACTATGAAGAATGGTTAGAGAAACTTTCAACTGAAAAACAGCTTGAAACATGCCAACATCGAGCCACCATTTCGTCCATTAATCGGTCAACATTCGGTGACACCACTAGCCTGTATTAAATACCGTTTAGAGGCTTCTAATCGTATCGTTTACCATCCATTTACCATCATTACTAATGATTCTGTTCTGTACAGTTTATTTCTTCTAAAAATTAAAAATCGTTGAAAATTAATTTCAAATATAAAACGAATGATTTGAACTTAAGAAAAAAAAAAAAAATGTTATCGATGAAGCAACGAGATTAAATGGTTCCATTTACCAGGTGATTAAATTTTTGCATCATTCGAAGTTTACGATATTTATGGATTTTAGTTAACGCATCTGTATAAGTCAACTTGATGTTAAATAAAATTAAACATAGTACACACGTACACGTTTATACGAAACGCATAATGAATTTAATCATACTTTTATCTATAATGCACGTAATACTCTTTGAACGATAAAACAAATTGTTATTGAAAATAACGATCGAGCAAAATACCGAAGCTCCCAATTATATCCTCGCACAGCAACTGCAGGGAATCTAAATTGTGTGATGTCATTCAACGAACGAAAAATTTACTAATCGATTTTACGCTTTATGCGCTCGTTTTGTAGATGAGCTCGGTATGAACGATTTCATTATTTTAAGAGCACCGAAATACGTATAGCAACGCTTTGGCTATCACTGTCAAGCCGATGGAAAAAAAAGGGAATTCTTACGTACGCGCGCGATCTCACTTGATCATATTTTAGGAGCTGTAATCTCACATCCCACATGCAGAAATTTCATTTCGTTAAGCTGGATCTCATTCAATGAGATTTTCGCACAATTTTGCGGCACAAAGAAAAAAAAAATAAGATAAAACAGAGAAAAAAAATAGTGAACTGAGTTACGATAATTTTAATTACGAAACCGTTGTGCTTTTCGCACAAACGGAGGCGACGTACGTGTATCATCCCTTGATAATTGTCGTGCATGGCTGATGATAATAAGAAGAAATGTGAGATATGGAAATTGTACACATAACGACGTGTGTATATTCAAAAAACATCAGCGAAAGCTTGCGTCGTCGTCGTCGCGGAAGAATATAAATCATTCCTGCCTTTCGACATCCCACTTCACCCCTGCGCTGCAGCCACTTTTACCCCTTTCGTGAAACACTCGCCGTTGCCAGTTTTAATGTTTCACTCGATATCAGCAGAATAAATAATAATTCGATAAAAATGTGCCGAATGCAATATATCTCTGGTTAAAAACATTTCAGCGCGAAATAAAATTTCATAAACTGAAGGCATTTGTCAACGTTGACGTGGTGTAAAAAATTTTGTCCTAATGTGTGCTGATGGCCATATATATATATATTTTTTTTTTTTTTTTTTTAATGTGGGATG
>JABFQA010001319.1:0-14178 GCA_022817065.1 Probaryconus sp. ZL-2020 | reverse complement strand
TATTTAGAATTTCAAAATACAACATTATTTATTTATAAATATTATCATGAAACGAGATGCACATTACTGCCAATTTTAAGAACAATTTCAGAATTACCAGTCCTACTTAAATAAATGCCAAACCTAATCTTCCCATGCAATTCAGTTGCTAAAGATCTCAAAGGTTCTGGTGTTTTCAGTCCCGTTTCTTGATCTATGCAAATCATCTGACACCTGGTGCATTGTCCCTTCACCTAAAACAATGTAAAAATTCAATCTTTCAATTCTTTTCAATGTCCTTTTTCGTACAGACCTCTCATTTAACTATAACAATTAAAAACATAAACCTGAAATTCACTATTCCCAATTAGAATACGATTCCAATTGATCTCCTCAAAAGCTGGACAACCTGATACAACCATATTCCCTCTGAATCTTTGTAAAATGGTGTTCCTATTGAAATCAGCATCCTCAGGAACTATGTCAGCAAGCCATAAAATGCTCGCTTCATTAATTAACAAATATTGAGCCTGACTTACGAAAGACAATTCTGGTTTATTGGAATCTGCAAAAACAAACAATCATTTATGTCAAGCAAATTTTATCATTCCTTTATTAAAGTCGCACCTTTAATTTCAGGTTCGTCGTTGTTTTGTCTTATGAGCCTTAGTTTGGGAGTCCCTAAAGCCAGACTGAGCCACTCAGAAACATTGACTCCACAATCGGTGCCTTCGACCTTGTGTCCACAAATTTTGCCTCTGCAAATTTTACCATTTACTGCATCATCGGAAGCTTCTACCAATGGAATTGCAATATTTGGCATCCCAGGAAAGCTCAGGATCAATTCATTACGACTTAAACATACAACGGGCTTTACAAGGCACAACTTAACTTCTTGCTTTTGAGTCAGACAGACACCAGACGAGGTCACGACCATCCATTCCCTATCGTACTTCAATCCTCTGCTGCCCAAGATCCACGAGCTTTCAATTTCAAAAGCTCCACAGGACTTTATTGGATATATAAACAGTCGTTTCAATGTTACCCTCGTTTCATTTTTAATATTATTCTCCAAATCATTGTTACGGTTGATATCATTTCTAGAGTCCACAATATCTTGTTCATTCTCTTTCTTGTTCAATATTCTTTCCTCCTGTTTCAAAATACTATTTCCGTAATACTTTTCATTGGAATCCTTATGTTTCCACCAAGAAGGTAATTTCTTCATTTCAGGACCATCCAGAAAGCAATCATTGATCATCTTCAGAACCGTTTGGACGTGAATGAACGTGGACATGTATCCAAAAGATATCCTCACTGCTCCTGTGGGTCTTCCATTGATCAGATCCTGTGTACCGCCACAAACGTATCCAGCGTCATAATTCTCTAACACATCTTCATTGGACAATCGTAAGTGTCTCTGACAAGCTCCAGGATTGCAAAAGCATCCAGTCCTCAAATGTATTTTGTACAATGCTGCCATGTTCGAGACCTCGCCGTAACCGACGTACTCTCCATTTGATCTGAGGATATTGAACGTTACAATACCACCCTGAAGATTTTGGTCTTCGTAATTTGTATCTGCGTATAGTTCAACTGCTGGTTGACCGTTGGAATGATGCATCAACAGCAACGAATGATGCAAATATTTAGCTAGAGAAAATACGTGCTTGGAAATTTTATCCATCGATATGCTATCGATCATCCTAAATCCATACTCCAGAGATATTATGGAGATGAAAGGAATGGTTCCATCTTCAAACCTGAAAATATCAGGTTTTATATACCATCTTCAAATTAGAAATATTAGTTTTGTCATTGAATGATGGACACTGTTGCCAAAAAGATAAAAGACCCCTAAACTCCATTCAATTAACATGGTTTTAGGGGGTTTTTGTCCTTCTCTATCTGGAAACAGTGATGATGGGTTACCTTTCGTGGAGATTTTCCCTTTTGACATGAAACATTGTGGAGCTTAATGACACGTTGACAGTACCACCGCCATAATAATGTTTTTTCAGAACGTCCGAACTTGAATTACGAACCAACAGTGCTCCGATTCCAGTTGGATAACCGAACATCTTGTAAAAGGATAAGCAAACGAAATCTGGTTTGAACTTGGACAAGTCCAGGAAATTGGTAGCACAGAAAGCTGCTGCGTCCAGCAGCACGTACCATCTGTCAGAATTCTTCTCCAAAAGTTGATTCAAAATTCCATCATGGACGTCTTCTGTCCATTTCAAAGGGGATTTGAAGCCTGAAAAGTTACACTGAGCAGAATAGACGAACAGAGAATTGCTTCGTTCTTCTTTGTTGGCGTTTGGATTTGATTTGTTTTTGTGGGAACCGTGAAAAATTGACAACAATTTGTCGCGGGGGAGACAAGTGATTCGTGCATTATTCCTGGTGACCAATTCTCGCATCCCCAAAATGGACGTGTGATTATCTTGGGTATAGACAAAATGTCCATTATCCTTTGAACCGAAATCAAAAGTTTCTCCAATTATTTTTATTGATTCTGTAGCACCTGATGTGAAAATAACTGTGTATTCGTCTGAGTTTGTGTTGAAATGTTCCAGGATCCTGTGGAAATAGATTTCTCAATGATTTATACTGTTTTGAAAATTGTAAAAATTTTCGAATTCGTTCTGAAGCAGTTAGGAAAGTTTTGAAACTTTCATAATTGCCAGAAAACTAACTTTTTTTTTTCAATTTCCTTTTACCTGTATCGTATACTTTCGACAGAATCGTGAGTGAAATTGCTACTTATTCCTGCTGAATGAGGATTTCCATAAATGTTATTCATTAAATTGTTACTAATCTCTTTAATTTGACCATTGGAGTATAAAGTTGCGCCTGCGTGGTCCAAATAACATTCATCTGTAAAATTATTTAAGCTCACTGTGACAATGAAGAAAAAAGAAATTTGAATTTCCCGCGAAATATTTCGCGGGAAATTTGAACTGCATTTGGCGCCACCCATTGGCGAGCAAAGGAATTTGCCAGGTGTTTAGAATTGTTATTCTGTTTCGTATCTATGTGTGATGTTCAATGGCATTAAATGTGTTTACACGTGTTTTTTGTTAAAGGAGAAAATAGTGCCTTGATTATTTTGTCAATTACAAAATAATATATAAAAACAATTAAAACATATAACGTGATACATTAAATCAATAAATACTGAGATTGAGCTATGTTATTCTTAATAAATTATAAGTTGACATATTAAAATTTGAGAGTAAAGTGTGAAAAAAAAGTGGTTTCAATTTTGTCTAAACTTTGTGTTTATACTTTTTTTTTTCGTTTACACGTTTGTTTATAAATAATTTTTCAACAATGTATTCTGATATGAAAGGCACAGTTTGCCAAATGTGCGAAGGTACTAATTTTATGTTATTGGATGGATTTTACTATTGTAAAAATTGCCATACGAGAGTAGAGGTAAGAAAAAAAAAAAAAATAATAAATAAATAATTCTTCCAAGCATCTAAAAATTAGATTTACAACGTTGCACCAGACATGAGAACAAATTTTAATTTGCAAAACATTTTTCAGAACATCAGACAGCAAGTTGTTGAAGCAGATTTTGAAGCCAAAGTACGTAAAACAAAAGTTAGAGTTAATAAGGATAAGGATGCTATTGAGGGATTTACAACATGGGAAATATACAATGTCGTTCTAATTGGCCTCACAGATGAACTCATTCAATTAGGGGCATCTGCCAAAATAAAGCTCACTGTGCTTCAATTGTGGGCTCGATTTTTGGGCAAACTAGAAATTGCATTCACTTCCACTGTCACTAGAAAAATACCAAAGTTAACTGCAAATTATAATAAAAAGTAGGTTTCACAGTCAGAGTTAAAAGTAGATACAACTTTTTGTCTGTTAGAAGATTGTGCAAATTTATGACGATTCTATTTATCTATTCTCACAGAGATTCTGAAATAATATATGGAAGAATACAAATGTTGAAACGAAAAAGAGTAAAGAAACGCAAAAAAATGAACGACGGTACTAGTTCGGCTGGAGCTTCAGGAACCAGTTTCACCACAGCGACTAGCGTTTCTTCCAGACGAGAAATGAAACGACAGCAGGTTTAATTGACATTACATAAAAGTTCTTTAATATGTATTTTAGTGAATTGTGATTTTAAGATGTTTTTTATTAAATTAAAATCTTACAGAAATTGCTGGTCAAAGCTGAATGTAATAGATATTTGTCTCAAAGCAGTATCGATGGATTGTCAGAAACGAATCAAAGTTTGGATAGTTTACAGTCAAGTAGAAGCAAAAGGTCATACGCAAGTTCAATGTAAGTAATAATTAAAGATGAATGACAATAACAGAAAAATTATAAGCATTGATTAGAAAGAGAGAATAATTATTAATTTGATTAATTTACATGTGAAACAGTCAAAGGTTCAACAAAGAAACTAAAAAAAGAATTAGGGAAAAGAAGATTTATTCAAAAAGGGGTAAAAATAGGAAAGAAGCTTGGGCAAAATTCAAGAGAAACAGTTCAGGGAATCAAATGCATCTTACACCGAAGCACATTATAGGAATTTTATATCTGGCTTTAAGAATTCACGACGAAAAGATCAATCTCGGTGATATATTGAGGTAATATAATTTACAGTCGATTCGAACAGACTATATTTTATCCAAAAACACAGATGTTAATAATAATTTGTATTATCATTACAGTTTATAAAGAAATGTAATGAATGTGTTTTGTTAATTTTCTTTCTTTCGTAGGTTCGCCAGAGAAGGACATTTATCGTATAACAAATTGGACACTCTGTTTCCAGAAGCAAACGATGACCGCGACGTAATGGCCCACAATTTTCCAAAGGTCGATTTAGTACACCATAAATTAAGACTGATAGCTGCCAAGCTTGCAAAATTTTTGGACGTTTATGTTTTTGCTAAACCAGATCTTCAGGAGCTCATTCAACGATATTGCATTGAATTACAACTGCCCAGTGAGTAATTTGAAATCCTAAAACAAATTTTGAAACTTAAAATTTCAATATAAATAAAATTTATTATTCGCAGATGGAATAATGCTTTATGCCACGAGGGTTTTGACTTTGTCAAATCCGCAAATGAAATTCAACACCGCAAAACGTCTGATACCAAATTACGAAGGCAGAGCTATGGCTATAATTATTTTTGTTTTAAAGTTGTTATTTAGCTTTGACGGAGTCACTGAATTTGAGATAAGCAAATTGGCGGAAGAACTAAACAGGTAAAGGTAATTAATTAAACAATAATTATTTGATTGAAATATATATAATTATTTAATGATGATTTGTATGATTTCAGGATATCATTTAAAAAGAACGTTTTGGATTCAACGTTATTCAGTTTTCGAGAGTGGCAACGTTATATAGAATGTCGAAAGACTGTATTATCGTTGCACCATTTCCCAACTAAATTCAAATTTCGACCAGACGATCCGGACAACGGTTCCTTTTACAAATTTTTGAATAGTCTACGACCGCAACGCGCTGCCAATAAAAAAAAATGGTCGGGCGATTATCACAATGTCGTTAATATTTTAGAAAGTTGCATCCAAACTTTTGACGATCATCAGTGGTTCGATAATAATCCAGAACAAATTGCTGATGAATACTTTCCGGCTTCACTGACGCCAATGAATTCCTATCTTCAGCAATTGTTGCAAAATCCTTCTTACGAATTAAACGAACTTTTGAGAGTGAATTTTGTCGAGACAAAAGTTGGATATCTGACTAAACCAAAAAAGTATGTATTTAAAAAAGAAAAAGGCAGAGTTTTATTTAAATTCAGGATGATAAATGACAATTTTTGTTGTGTTTCAGATTACTGGATCTCGCAGCAGAATGTGATATAATTTTGGACGTCGTAGAAACGAATGTGAACTTTGTAGAAAAAATTGTACCGCAATACGAGACGCCAAGGCAATGTCAGAAAGCACTGAAAGAAACTGTTTCAGTGACAGGGGAATTTGAAAGTTTCAGAGATTTTAACAAAACTGAAAGCCTTTTTGAATTACAGCACAAGAAAATAACTTCGATCTTAAACATTGATCAAGAAAAACAGCAGATCTACGAAAGTATGAAGTCTACAGAAAACGATTGTGACGATGACTTTTGTTTCAATGACATTAATATCAATGGACAACTGATTTTCCCTGACAATGCAAGATTTAATTCCGATTCTGATTCTGATTCAGAAAAAGAACCAATCAAAGAAAATTGTTTCAAATTATCAGCAGAAGAAGAAAAATCGGTGTGGGATAAAAAAATTAATTCCCTTCATCGACGACAGTTTGGTACCGAAGCATTGATACGTCTTTCGGAAAATGGTTTAATTGAAGAAGAAGAGACGATCGAAGAAAAATCGTCACAAAATGAAAATAACAACGACAGCAAAAACGAAATCGAAGAAGACATGATTTTTGATATCTTAGAGGACAATTTAAACGATCCGAATAGTTTCACAGTTAACATGAATTTTGATAAATTTGAAAATTACAAATTATTTTTCAAGCCGCATAAAAATTATTGGATGTATCATTATTTCTCTCGGATGAATCGTAAGAGTTTTCAATTGTTCTCTAAAGACTTTCCTGACAGTTTTCGATGGCTTTTGAACGAATGCGCGAGTGTCATTGAAATGTCCGTTGACGAATTGTACGATGAATTATGCCTCGTCGAAACTTATTACACTTATGCTTTGCAAAAGAAAACTAAATTAATTGATAGAAATAAAAGTCGAGAATATTTTGGCGATTCAAAGATCAGGAAATTTTGGTGAAAATACAATGGTCCCAATGAATTGTTTAATAGACTGTGATAAATAATTGGAGTCATTATTTGAAATCGTTGCGAAAAGTTTGTATAAAAAAGTATTTATTTATTTTTGTTTTGTAGTCATTCAAAAATAAGTATTGATAATAAGATTTATTAGAACAAAGTGTACATAATCCACTTTTATATTTTGTTTTTGTTTGTTGAATATGAATGACAACAATTTGTATGCTAATTAACGTCATTTTATAATCTACTTTGATATCAATCATTATCATATTCAAATTATTTCATTGAAATTCAGTCATTAAAAAAAAAAAAACATTTCTGGAATTACCTTTTGTTCTTAAGAACTCTTGTTCCAAATTGTTTCTAATTTCCTCGTTGTAAATATCGACGTAACTCAATAATGTTTTCGAAAGATCCATTCTACACAACTATGTTAATCATACTACTGGTTTCTTTCTCGTTAGAAACTCAGTTACCTTATCACGAGACAAAAATTATCATACTGTTTATTCTCAACGACGTAACATAGAATTCTGTAAAATTGTATACACTAAACAATTTTCATTGTGGATAATATATATGATATATTATCACTTGAAAACGTCGACGAAAACAAAAATAGACAATGCAATGGAAAATTTTTTGTGCTTTTTTTATCGCTGAATTTTTTTTTTTTTTTTATACATTTAAGAACGCACAGACGAACAATTTCAAAGTATTATTATTGATAAGAATGCATTGAAGCGTAATCGGCTTAACCTGGAATTTATTTTATGTAATTTCCTTTTATTGTTCATGTTTTATTTTTTTTTTATAGAAGCTTATAGACTATAGATATCGAAGCAACTTACTGTGGAATGTGTCACGTGATTATGTCATTTTATGACTTCATTAAGGTTTCATTATTGAAATGTTATTCAACTGTATCATTTCATCGAATAAAATATTTTTGCAAATTAACGAGTAATGCATTTCTTATAGAACAAAATATTTTTTTACAAATTACGTATTATAAATTATAATTAATTTCATTGAAAAATTATAAATTTGCAATCTTTATGCAATTTCGCAATGTCGAATTAAAATTGCATAGTTGATTATTTTGCAATTTAATATTTTTTTTTTGTGATTTATTTTAGCAGATTGCAAAAAAAAAAAGGTTTTTCTAACATTTCAAGGACATAATTAATGAATTTGTCAATTAATCATTTGTCAAGGACACAATGTGTCCTTGGCATCGAATGACCTTGAACTATGAAGAAATGGATAATGCTGTTGCAGTTATTGGAGGATTTAAAGGGGAGATGTATTTTTGTTTGTTGTTTCGCGAATTGGAGATGCTTATAGATGAGTGAGATGAGCTTTCCCTTACGTAGTGATATTACTGATACCCTCTCAACTTGACGAGGTGGCCGAGTGGTTAAGGCGTTGGACTGCTAATCCAATGTGCTCTGCACGCGTGGGTTCGAATCCCATCCTCGTCGATTTTTTTTTTCTTTATCGATTGTACATATTTATTGTATCACAAAGAATCGTGAAACGTCAATTAATTAATATTTCTTTTTAATATTTCTTAACATTTCTATTAATTGGAATTAATAGAACGACATAAAAAAAAAACCGTTACAGAACGACATAAAAAAGCCGTTAATTTGAAAATTTGAATTTTCAATTTTTATTACTTTTGTTTTTGATATTTGGCATATTTCAAGTTTATTTATGACAAATTAATTTGATTTCTGAATTTGACGTTTGATGAATATTTTATTTTATTTTATTTTTCTTTTTATAATACTTACTCATTTCTAAAGATATTTCGTTTTTTGATCAGTAATTGCAAGTGAAGATTGAGAAAATAAAAATGAAGAAAAAGAAGAGAGTAAAGTTTGTGAAATTTCCATCGCAGTTGATTGCGAAAATACATTCTGCACCAAGCACCATCGAACGAAATTTTCCAGTATCGAGGAAAAAGAAGCATTATTCTGATATCATAAAAAATATAAATCGAAAGATGGAATTGAAGGATGATTTGCAAATGAACAGCAACGATGGAGGTAAACCATATATGTGACAATTAGAACAAAATCAGACTAAATATTTCTGCGAAATTACAAATGTTGAATGATAATTTTTTTTACCGAATGAAATAAAGTCGAAAGCAATGAAAAGCCTGAGATTCCTGAAAATTGGGGAGCTTCAGATGCTGAACCAACGAAACCAGAAGATTATGGCGATGAAGAGAATCGGCTGCATTATTGGGACACGACTGATGCTTTGAAAGAGAAAAAGAGAAAGACAGAAAAGAAGTTCAGAATTCGTGATTTTTTCAGAAACTTAAAAAGACGTTTGAAAAGAACCAAAAGAAGTAAAAAAGAAATCAAAGAACCAACGAAAACGAAAGACGGTAAATTATAAGAAATTTAAATGGGAAATTATGGGAAATTCAGGAGAATTGTTTTTCACGAAATGAACATTTAGTTTCAGCCACTTCTGATCAGTCTTTTAATCCAGAGAAAGAATTTTCTGAATTAAGTCTGCAACGTTCATTGCACAAAGTTTCTGAAGATTTGCAAAACAAAGAAGACGTTGAAAATTCATTGAAGCATGAAAATAATTTGGAAGACAAACGAGATGATATGAAACCAGTAGAAAAAACAGAGGAGAAAGTAATATTTGTGAAAAATTTAGGTATACCTTTTGTCAGCAACTTTCAATTCTTTAATCAACTTTTAGAAATCTTTCAATCGGTCAATCAATTTTTTTAGAAATTAAATTTGTATTTAAAATCATTTTCAGGACCTGAATCCAATGAAACTGATACAATCAATTATGAAAGTTTACTTAGCGTCAATGAGAAAATTAACAATGACAATTCTTCCCAAAAGAATATTCCAGGCGATTTAATGACTAATGTACGTTTCGTCACTAGAATTCCAAAAATATCAATCAATGAATTGTACGACGAAACAAGTTCCAATGAATCTCTACCAGAATTAGAGGGAACAAAATGTTGCTCTTTCACGATCGATGATCCTTTTTCTGATTTCTCAATCAAGCATTTGAATCAAGACAAGATTCTCGTTGAAAAGAATATTGCTTTGGAACATTCTAAACCAAGCACCAGTAAAGAGTTACACAACGAATTGAATTGACTTCTAATAAATTTTATATTAAATTAAATTTCTAATAAACTAAATTTCTAATAAACTAAATTTCTAATAAATTAAACTTCTAATAAATTTATATTAATTTAAATTTCTTTTGAAAAAAAAAAAAAAAAAAAATATATCGAAAGGCCCCGGGGGGATTCGAACCCCCGATCTCCTGTTTACTAGACAGGCGCTTTAACCAACTAAGCCACGGCGCCCTCTTGGCCAACGGCGCATTATGTACCCACTGGAATGTAGTCGCTACTTTTCTTGAAGAGCAATAGTTCTGACTGACTTATAAATCTACCACAAACTACATCCGCTGGTATTATTTTATTTTTACTCATTTAATGGTATTACCGTTAGACCATGACTTGCTGTTGATGCACTTTTGCAACATTTTCAAAATCGTTAACTGATATTTTTTATTTATGAACCAAAAGGAAATGCATACAAAAAATTACAACAATCGCATTGTTATTAACAACTTTAGCCATTTCACTTGGATGTTCTTTTAACCCTTTCATTAACATATGATACATTGAAGTTAATCATCAATTTTTTAAATTTGAAGTTTTCACACTTTATTGTGAAAACCGTTGATTGCCACAGCGAGAAAAAAAAACATCAATGAGAATTATTTTAGTCTCTTTACGTTCCTTAAATAAATTTCCAATACAACAGCTATTGAAATTCAAAATAAAAAAGAAATAGAATACAGACACATCAAAAGAATAGAAATTTTTGTCAAGGTCAATGTTTTTGCTACTAAAAAATGTTCCAAACATTTATTTCCTTAAATAATGATTGAATAATCGTTCTGAATAACAAAAAAAAAGTTCAAGAAAAAACGTTGGTTGAATCATTACTACATCAGCAAAAAAAATTGGGAAATCAAAAAAAAAAAAAAGGAAAACTTGACCCCGACGTGATTTGAACACGCAACCTTCTGATCTGGAGTCAGACGCGCTACCGTTGCGCCACGGAGTCTTCAAATTGGCACCACATAAAGGTTGCACATAAACAGACGGCCTCTTAAACGTCCATTAGTCATGGCAAAAGAGACAAATTTAATCCGTCAATCCCTTTAAATCTCAACGTTACATCGATGACAAAATAAAGACAAAACGATGAAAAACAAATAACAATTAATTTTAACAAAACACTGAAATACCATTCAAAACCATTGGATAACTTCAATGGTCCTCCAAAATATTTTCTGAACATCTGTATTCTCTGTGATCGAATGCCATTCAACGTAATTGATCGTATCGTAAGTGAACAAAAAAAAAAAAAAAAAAAAAAGAAAATATTCAATCGTTTAATTTTATCAAGGTTTATCGAGGTCATAAAGTTTATCGTCTCCGATGAATAACGGACTTTAATTGACGCAAAATCCAATTGGCGTCGCGACAATCAGGTGCGTCTACCTTCTGTGCAAAAGTAGCGCGAACCCAAATGTTCCCGAAAGACACGAAACGTACTCGTATCCCGCATGCTAACTCCAGGGAACCAGGGGAACAGGAGCGCCGAGCTGGTGTCAGGCAGTTTCACGTTGAACAGAGTTTCGCGCGGGTTGTTTCAGCGAGCCCCTCCTAGTATCAGGCGAGCACGACCTCAAAGGAGTTTGCCCCTTCCAGTCAGTCATTACTCCATTGCGCCGTCATACCTTGACTTTCGCCCGTGAGGAATTTTTTCAACAGGAACGCATGCCGTTGCCCGGAATTTCACGATGCCACCGATGGAAGCGCTGGTGTCAACGCATCCGCGTCAATTCCCTTCCCACCTTCGGTCAATCTCCCGCCAGGACGACGGGTATTTTAGGGGAAAACAACGGTTGCGGAGAGAGGGAGGGGGGGGGACGAGAGGGGTGGTCCTACGATCCTTCTATGAATGGTCCATCGAGGATGTCACCTAAATAATGGAGGACGACGTGAGCCCGAGGTCGCGGTCCGTTCTGTCGTGGCGGCGACCAATGCCAGCCGACGAAACGGACGTTGTATTTTTGGGGAAAACGGTGTCACTATCCTTTGCGTCTGGGTCTGCGGACGAGGCAGCCGTTTGGATCGACTCTGAAAGTGTTTTAGGCGCGCCATTGGTCGGGTCAGAATGGTAGTCACTTGGTACTGGTTTTGGTAAGTGGTCCCCGCCCGATTGGACCTGCCAAATTTTATAGTCAATGGCGACACGAGCGAGGGAAAGGGACCACCAAGGACCAACCGAGCGTCTCCGCTTCGACGTGATGCTTAGGGCCTATGCGGCTCTTCCTCAAAATTGTGTCTTTCCGATACGCGGCGAACAGGAGTGACCGAGAGGTTTACCGGCACTGTCAACGTTTCCTACGATGTGAGGTGCACGCGCACAGCGCACGCGTTGAGTTATTAAGTGGTCATCTAAAACGACGTTGACTTGCATTCAAAGTCATCACTGACATATAATTAAGACTCGATGAACATTGGATCGTTAATTGGCCATTATCGATGAACAAAGGAATAATTATTTTTTCTACAACAGTTCTACAGAATACGTTTATTTTAGAACACAATGAATGTTTAGCAGAACATCATTATAATGGGTTCATAATAATTATGAAATACTTCGATTGACGATAAGAAGTTAAAAGAAATATTGGGATTGATGTCTTGTTTATTATCTGATTAAAACAATGTTTTTCCAATGTATAATTTTACATGCTATACAGTGAAATGGAATCTTAATGATGGATGCTCGTATTATTGTCAAACTTATGGGAATGTATGATGAATAATAACATGGAAGATATACATGGAAGTTGTTTTCATCTGCTTTATGAGAATACATGATGCGACGTTTTATATTTCAGAAAAAGTATACATTCAAGAGCTGATAAACCGTCGTTCTTGCCATAAACGTACCAACCTACTCGAGATCCTGTTGACTTGGTATCCAGTCGGTTAAATTGTTGATTATGTCCATTCTATCCGTTAAGTGCATTTACCGCTCGATGTGAAAATTAAGCGGAAAAAAAGGGGACGTGTAACAAACAACCTAAATTGAACATGCAAATTCTTTTTTTTTTTTCCGCCAACATCCCCCTCCAACTCAAACTCGCACAAACCGATCTTCAACCGATTTTTATCTGGCCAAACTTTACGTGAGAAGTTAAAATCTTTTTTAAAATAAATGTACCTTTACTTGTAAATCCTGTTATTAAATTCACGATCGTCTAATCGTCTAATTTGTTGATGAACGTTGAATGTCCTTATTATTAAAGTACAAAATTTAAAATAAGAAAACTTAATTGTATAAATCCAAACAGACGAAATGTGCAATTAACATTACTACAATTGAAAGGAAGTTAACACTTGTACGAGTGATCTTATGTTCGCTTGATACTCATTACAAGACATTTTCTTCAATATTTCAATTCCATTATATATTACCGCTCGTGTAATATCAAGTCACGAGGAATTACATACAATTTCTGCCAGAATGAATGAACGAATGAATATCTTATTGCTTTGGGAATATCAACTGTTTGCATTATTTATGGCAAATGTGATAAGGAGTAACTGCCAATGACGTCACTGTGTCCTGTAAAGTTCATTGATTATTTAACTTATGGGCGTGACGGGGTTATAAATATTTAAGTGACGGCTGTGTAAAGCTTTCAAGGTGAGTACGTTCGAATTGTAAATCAGTCATATTTTATCGGTTGGAAAAAGTCGTTAATGACTAACAATCGTAATCATCAGACTCAATCAGGTGATGGCATCGAACAGGGAAACAGAAGTACAGTAAAGTAGTTCCAAGAACTTCGGGACGAAAGAAAAATAAGATTTAGTATTTTTGGTTTATATAGTTTTTGGATCTGGAATACGTTTGTGGTTTTTAGAACGAGAGGGATTTGAGAACTCGTTTGTAAATGACGCGCTCGAGCCGTTAAAACTGAAAATAGATAACATTAAAATTCATTGTACTTACAAAAATGTTCACATTCTATTTTGGATACTCTAAATGTTTGCTTATCATGACCTTAATCTATTTGAATCTATTTCTTTAAAAAAGATTTAATTAGAAAAGAAAAATGTATTAATTATTCTTATGGAAAATTTGTTCTCTAAAACTGTTTGATATTACATTTTCAAATGATTTTATAAAAAATGTGCGTTGTAAAAAATAATGGAATAGTAATTTGAAACAGTTAATTCTGAATATTAAATCCAAAGAAAGAATGATATTGAATACAATTTGGTAAAAATGTATTAA